>JAXIVD010001020.1:0-7500 GCA_036785275.1 Cancer borealis
GCCCTGTCTGTAGAGGAAACGGTTATAAGCCAGAGCACAGAGACGAGTGTGGTGACAGTATCATTACCACCTAACTAGCGGTGAACTCCACCTAGAATTTTGTCAGACTGTTCAGTCTCGGGGAAGTAGTTTCGGCGTTGTCTGCGTTTTGTCGGCGTTTTCTGCGTTTGTCGGCGTTGTCTGCGTTTTGTCGGCGTTTTCTGCGTTTTTCGGCGTTGTCTGCGTTGTCCGCTTTGTCGGCGTTGTTTGCTTTTTTCGGCGTTGTCTTCGTTGTCCTCATTGTGAGAGAGAGAGAGAGAGAGAGAGAGAGAGAGAGAGAGAGAGAGAGAGAGAGAGAGAGAGAGAGCATGTCATCAGGGACCTCTTGTTTGAGAACACAGACGAGGAGTAATCCCGTCTCAGTGTTGATTAATTACGACTCATATAACGCACTGTACGGAGTCCCCTCGTGGGAGGCTACTTTGCAGGGTGTTATTGGAGTCGAGAGGAGTTATTATTCAACCGGAAGTGGGTGGAAAGACACCTTGTGGGCGGTATTCTGGTTGGAGCGATAGCTCCTTGTCTAGGCACTGTAATCTTGTGCTCACTGTAAGTCTCTTTAGAATGTAAGGAGGAGATGGTGGTTACTACTGGGAGATTCCTTGTTTTTTGGAGGGTTAAAAGAACTGGCGACCTTTTAACGTTAACGAGGTGGCTGTAGGTGCTGTGTTTGGGGGCTAAGAGTGCATAGGTTCCTTAACTAGGCACTTCTTGTTTAAAGCCTATTGTCCAGCCACCGGCGTGTGGCCCTCGGAGTGACTAGTCCTACGGGATAGTCGACTTTCCTTGTCCTTTGGTGGGTTAAAAGGACGTATAAACATCAGCACTACAGTTCGTACACGCCCGTAACGTGGTTGTGACTGGGTTGTTCATAAGTGGACACACGGCACTAGGGCATAAGAACCGTGTCCGTTACGGTGTGACCGTAACAATATATATATTTATTTATTTATGTATGTGTATGTGTATGTATTTGTGTGTGTGTGTGTGTGTGTGTGTGTGTGTGTGTGTATGTGTGTGTGTGTGTGTGTGTGTGTGTGTGTGTGTGTGTGTGTGTGTGCTTAACTTTGACAACTATTAATTTGGTTGTGTTCATATAAATATTATGTAGAATAATTATGTTACACACACACACACACACACACACACACACACACACACACACACATACACACACACATACACACACACACATACAAGCATACGTACATAAACACTTATTTCCCGCTAAACCTCACACACCAATTTTCATGCAAGCCTCACCTCCAGTGCTCAGCAGACAAGTGAAAATACCAACAAGTCTGGCCGGAAACTGGGCAACCAAGTGATCAGGAAAGGCTATATGTCAGTCTCCAACCTTGGATTTATGAAGGGATCCAGGGATTACTGGTTCGTCCTCACCTCTGAATCCCTCTCATGGTACAAGGTAAGGTTAGGTTAGATTAGGTTATAAGGTAAGACTAGATGCAGAACTATTATTTATTCATATTTTGCCTCAATTTTCTTAGGGTTAAACTGTATTTTTTTGTATCGTGCTTGTATTTTCTTTCCTTACATAAGAATAGAGTGAAATTATTAGGCTGTATGTAGGTAGGTCTAAATGTTGACCTACACAAGGCAGCTCCTGTGCACCTAACCTAATCTAATCTAATGTTTTATTCATCTATAGATATGTTTAACCATCTCTTTTAAGTATCTATAATCCCAGCACTACTGTTCCTGCTACTACTACTACTACTACTACTACTACTACTACTACTACTCCTGCTACTACTACTACTACTACTACTACTACTACTCCTGCTACTATTTCTATTACTATTTCTACTACTACTGCTACCATTACTACTACTACTACTACTACTAATAATAATAATAATAATAATAATAATAACAATAATAATAATATATCTACTACTACTACTATGTCTACTACTTCTATTATTACTACTACTCTTCTTCTACTATCACTACTACTACTACTACTACTACTACTGCTACTACTACTATTTCTACTACTAATATTTCTACTACTACTACTACTACTGCTACCATTATTGTTATTATATGTTCTTATGTAAGGAAGAAAAGAAAATCAGAGTGTGATTAAAAAATATATAGTTATACACACCCATAAAAAAAAATCCACTTATGAAAATCCATCAAAGAAAATCCAGATGATGAAATAAAACAAGCTATACATCCATAAGGAAATCCACTTATGAAAATCCACTTCAAAAAATCCACAAGATCGAAAAAATATTTGTTTGACACCCGTAAGAAAATCTATCGAAGAAAATCCAGATTGAATAAATAAATAAATCCTGTTCTACATTGACCGTCTTGTAACCTAACCTGACCTAACCCAAGCCAGGGTTGGAGGTCAACATATAGCCTTTTGTGATCATTTGAATCCCAAGTTTACGCTGGACTTGTGTGCGTTTTAACTCGTACGTGTGTGTGTGTGTGTGTGTGTGTATTTACCTAGTTGTAATTTACAGGGTTCGAGCAAGGCTCATTATGTCCTGTCTCCATAACTATATTTATCCAACTTTTCCTTAAATGTATGCACACTGGTTGCTGTGACAACTTCTTCACTTAAGCCATTCCACATATCCACCGTTCTATGAGGAAAACTGTACTTCCTGATATCCCTCAAACACTGACTCTTCACAATCTTCTTAGAATGCCCTCTCGTTCTTCTGTCCACACCTCCAGTTACCCTCACCAAATCCTGTCTGTCAATCTTCTCTATGTGATTTACCATTTTGTACATCGTAATCATATCTCCTCTTTCTCTTCTTTCCTGCAATGTTGGCAAACTCATTTCTCTCAATCTCTCTTCATAGGTTAGATCTTTCAATTCCGGCACCATCTTTGTAGCTGTTCTCTGAATCCTTTCCAGCTTCCTTATATCTTTCTTCATATGTGGTGACCACACCACCGCTGCATATTCCATCTTGGGCCGTATCATGGTGGTTATAATTTTTTTCATCATACTTGTATCTAAATAATGAAACGCCACCCTAATATTTGTTAGCAATCCATACGTTGAGCCAAATATCCCATTTATATGCCTTTCCGGAGACAGGGTGTCTTGAATAATCACTCCCAGATCCTTTTCTTCTTTACTTTTTGTTATTAAATTGTCCCTCAATTTGTAATCCCATGTGGGTCTTCTTTTACTCTTCCCCATCTCCAACACATGATACTTTTTACCATTGAATTCCAATTTCCACCTCAGGCTCCATTCATGAATCTTATCCACATCTGTCTGCAACTCCTTACAATCTTCCTTACTCTTTACTACCCTCATCAGCTTTGCATCATCTGCAAACAGGTTTATATAGCTATTCAAGCCTTCCTGCATATCATTCACATATATCTGGAACATGATGGGTGCCAGCACTGATCCCTGTGGTACTCCGCTTGTTACTGCACTCCACTCTGAATATGTGTCTCTAATCACAGTTCTCATTTCTCTATCCTTTAGATAATCTGTCATCCAATCCAGCACTACTCCCTTCACTCCTCCCATATGGTTCATCTTCCACAACAGTCTTTTGTGTGGGACTCTGTCAAATGCTTTCCTGATGTCCAAGTACACTGCATCCACCCAGCCTTCCCTGTCTTGCACTTCATCGATCACTCTCGTATAAAAACTCAGCAAGTTCGTCACACAAGATCTACCTTTTCTAAATTCGAATTGGTTCTCATTTATCACCTTATTCTCCTCCAAATAGCTTACCCATCTTTCCTTGATAAACGTTTCACACAACTTGCCCACAACACTAGTCAACGACACAGGTCTATAATTCAGTGGCTCCGTCTTTTTCCCTCCTTTATAAATCGGCACAATATTAGCTCGTTTCCATTCTCTTGGTACTTTTCCTTCCTTCAAGGAGCTGCTAATCACATTCCAGATTGGTTCCACCAATTGCTCCCTACATTCTCTTAAAGTCCAGCCCGATACTCCATCCGGTCCCATTGCTTTTCTCACATCCAACTTTTCCAATAGTTTTCCAATTTCCTGTCTTTCCACTCTTACCTCCCGCAGTCCCTCCTGTTTCTCTTCTACAATCGATTCTATAAATTCCTCTTCCACATTAAACACAGATTTAAAACTCTCATTCATAAGCTCACTTGTCTCTTTTGCTGTTTCATAAATCCGACCTTCTCTCTCTAGTTTATCAATGGTCTCCCTGCTCTTCATCTTTCCATTAATGTATCTGTAAAACAATTTAGGTTCTTTCTCACATTTCTGTACTATATCCCTTTCAAAACTTCTTTCTTCTTCTCTCCTTATTCTAACATATTCGTTTCTTTCATTTCTATACTGCTCTCTGTTGATATCGTTTCGGTTCTTCATCCACTTCTTCCATGCTTTGTCCTTCCTTTTCTTAGCTTCCACACATCTTCCATTAAACCAACTATATTTACCTTCTCTCGCCCTGTACACAGGTACATACTTTTGCACTCCCTCGTTATACTTCTCCAGAAATAATTCATACTTCTCCTGTACTGTCAAGTCTTTCATCACATTCTTCCAGTCAATATTCCCAAAAAACTTCCTTAACTCTTCAAAATTTGCTCTCGCATGGTTCAACCTTCCATTTTTATGATCCTCCTTCCATTTCATCGCCTTCATGTCCTGCATTTTCACTTCCAGTACCACATGATCACTCTTTCCAATCGGACTTGTATATTCAATAATCGGTTTGACTTCAGGTCTCTTCGTAAACACCAATTCAAGCACTGATGGTTCTTCTTCTCCTCTATACCTTGTGGCTTCATCCACCCATTGTTCCATCGTATTCACCAGTGCCAGTTGCAACAGCTTCTCACTCCACACCCCTTCACCTCCTTTCACTTCCATTTCCTCCCAGTTTACCCCCTTGCAATTAAAGTCCCCCACTAATAGTACTTTTTTACTTCTCCTTATCATATCGTCCAAGCACTGCCAAACTTCCTCTTGCATCCTTCTATGCTCCTCTTGCCTCCATGCATTCGTTTTGGGTGGTACATACGTTAATATGACTCTCCTCCTCTCCCCTTTACTATTTTTAATCACAACGCTTATCACCTCAGCCATGTCCTTTCCATACTGCACATCCTCTACATATGTCTTTTTTAACCATAATTAGCACTCCTCCACCTCCTTTGTCTTTTCTGTCCCTCCTCCAGATATTGTAACCCTCATTCTTAAAGTTCAGTTGAACTTCTTGCTTGAGTTTCGTTTCTGCTAAGCATACCACTTCAGGTCTGTTAACTTCCAAGGTAATCTTTCAATTCCAGCACTCCCGAGAGTAAACCATCAATGTTTGTATACATCACTTTCAACGCCCCATTTTCCACATTAACTTTTCTTCCTTCTACTACTGTTGTTCTCCCTCCTCTTGTGCTCCCACCACCTCCCTCTCTCTCCCCCTCATGTACCATTTCCGTAGTTTCATGTCCATCACCCTCCAGTAAAATTCCTCTTTCTCGTTCCCTGTCCTCTGGTCGTTTTTTTCCTTGGCTTCTCTCCTCAAGTCCTTCTCTCTTTCTCTCTCTTCCACATTCATGTCACGTTTTATCCAGACGTTCTTGTACTCTTCTCTCTCAGCTCATTTCCATGTTCTTGCCAAGATCCCTTCTGTCGCCACTTGTTATCTCATTCTTACTTTTAAAGGTCTCTTTCCTCCCTCCTTATATTTACCAAGTCTAAACACTTCTACTATTTCTCGTTCCAGACCTTGCTCTTTATCTTGAACCAATGTTACAATATCTCTCACCATCTCTCTCTCCTCTTTCTCTCTCGACATCTTGACTGGGTTTTTCTTTTCTTGTAGTCCAAAAATGACCATAGACTTTTTTTCTCTCGACCGTGTCCCTAACTAATCCTTCCTTCTCCTTTATGACTTGTATCACTGTGTCCTTGGTCCTCTCTTGAATCTGTTTTTCTATCACTTCCTTAAAAGTTACTTTTTCGATCTCTTTTTCCTGCTTCCTAGCATTTTTCAGCTCCTCAAACTTTGCCTCGTTAACTCCCCCTTCCATCCCTCCAGCACCCACCTCCATCTTGTCCTTCATGTTCTGAATGGCGCCCTCATACTCATTACATTTGACCTTCAAAGCCTCACTTTCATTCCTTAATCCATCCACAACAGTCTCACATTCTTCACACCTTCTCTTCAAATCCCCGTTTTCTTTACTGAGTTGGTCTTGTCTCTGCAACACTCCATCCAAAATACCTTTCATTAACCGTAATTCCCTTTCAACACTCCTCAACCTCTCACTGTCATCTTTCTCATCTTCAAATCCAGAAAACTCCCCTTCATCACTTGAATCCATCTTTCTAGCTGCTGGTATAGGAGACTCGTATGATAACACTTTCTTTCTAACACTGCCACTGACTACCGATGGTTTGTTTACATTTGAGGAAGTCACGTCCACCCTCTTTTTTTCCATATGTGTGTGTGTGTGTGTGTGTGTGTGTGTGTGTGTGTGTGTGTGTGTTAGTTGATATATCTACTACTTTTGTTTATTTTTGAAGACTAATTTTTTTTGGTTGTGTTCTATGTACATAATAGTATATAGAACACTTGTTACACACACACACACACACACACGTACATACTCATCATACAACTAGGTAAACACACATACACATATACACTTACATAAACACATATATCCCGCTAAAACTCACACATCAATTTTCATGCAAGCCTCACCTCCAGTGCTCAGCAAACGACTGAAAATAAAGCAAAGTCTGGGCGAAAATTGGGCAACCAAGTGATCAGGAAAGGCTATATGTCAATCTCCAACCTTGGATTTATGAAGGGATCCAGGGATTACTGGTTCGTCCTCACCTCTGAATCCCTCTCATGATACAAGGTAAGGTTAGGTTAGGTCAGGTCCGGTCAAGTCTATTTTATCAACTGGATTTTCTTCGGTGTGTCAAACTATTTATTTTTATATTGTCTGGATTTTGTTGTGTGTGTGTGTGTGTGTGTGTGTGTGTGTGTGTGTGTGTAACTTTATCATATTCTTGGGTGGATAAATTAGTAAGAAGGAAAGGAAATTAATAATAATAATAATAAGTGCATTGTAAGTAGCTGTTAGTATGTTGGATGCTACTTTGGCTCGTTATCTACAAGGAAAATATTATCTACACCATACAGATTTTTATTTTAGAATGATATCTACATAGTAAAACATATTATAACATATATATAACAAAAACATGTGATAGAAATAGTTAGGTTGGCTTAGGTATTATACCTTAATTTCCTTCATATTTTAATTTTCTTCATAGTTATTTGTTATTAAAAAAAAATGAGGACAATATAACTACTTCTATACAATTTTCCTGTAGAAGTTATTTAATTATTATTATTAGGTAAGCAAGGCTGAAATACAGTTATATACTATAGTAATCAGGAAAATAAGTCCAGATTCGTGTTCAGCATGAGCGAA
>JAXIVD010001020.1:10000-47500 GCA_036785275.1 Cancer borealis
TATTATATATATATATATATATATATATATTTTTTTTTTTTAGTGTGTGTGTATGTGTGTGTGTGTGTGTGTGTGTGTGTGTGTGTGTGTGTGTGTGTGTGTGTGTGTGTGTGTGTGTGTGAGGCAGTAGGGTTGATTGGTACCATCTGATGGGAATAATGCTTATAGTGATTTTTGACAAGGAAAATATCTCTAAAGTTTGTAAATATGTGATAGCATTGTACAAGTGGCATTGTTATGTGTGCTATCATGCATTTTATAATACAACCCTTAATTAACGTTGCTAAAAAGTGGCCCATATAAAATACAACACATGTGTTTAACCTAGTGGCATTTGTTATCACTGATCCTTCAACAAAAACACCCCATTTGGTTTACAATGAATATATTGTATTATGAATCACGACTATCTTCCATACTTTGTTACATACATCTTTCATAACCTAATAATCTTGATCATTTTCCAAGTCTTCCACATCCTCATGTGAACTTTGCTCACTGTCTGAGGACGGTGCCTGCTTCTCACAGTCTGCCAGTCTACACATGTCACTACATCTGAGGCTATTTGCAACACACATACACACACACACACACACACACATCTTGGGAGTGAACATTGATTGGAACAGTTACAGGGCAGCATCAGGTGGTGGCTGGCTTTCCATCCAGTGCACCACCAACTGTTCACTTTCCTCTTCTCTCTCCGTGTTCTCCATACAGCAGCCTGGTAGTTGGCTCGCTGTGCATGTTTTGTTAAGCAGTCCTTGCATGGTGGGAGGTGATGACTGTCGATTTCACCTTTGTTGGCACAGAAAAGGTGGTGCCTGAGTTCATTGACTTTGGTGGTTGATACTTTGTGGCATACAAGAGACAAGTAAATGCCTCTAGTTTGTCCATCAGTTCTTGGGAGAGGTCAGGTCCCATTCCTGACCCAACTCTAAGAATGTGTCCTGAGCTTCCCTGTTGGTGGTGATAAGTTTTAGGACACTTGTAGACAGCCATCCGCTTCTTCTTGTTGACACTGAACAGCTGACACCTTCTCACTGTATTGAGATGTGATTCTGTAGCATTTGTCATTCACAGTTGCATATAGAACCTTCTCCTGTAGCTTTGCTCTGTACTCTGCCTTCCTCCATTCATTGACTAGGAAGCTGATGAGACTAGTTTTGTTGGTGACTTTGGTCAGAAAACTCCTCCACTGCCTTACCATCTGTTTACCTGTGATTCCTTGCAACTGTTGACCAGTCTCTTCACCCGTACAGATCTTTCACTGTTCTTGATAGAGTTCTCCTTGTATGTGTCAAACACAACATCTATTCTGTGACTCTGACTGCCTTCCTGAAGAGCCATACTCAGAACTGTTGTGGCAACATCTCTGAAAGTAACTTGATCACCTTTCACTCTTTGGACCAAGTTCATTCCATGAAGCAGTGTAGCAGCGTGTGTTGGAAGAGGCTCTACTACAGCTACAGTTTTGTGCAAGATTGTGGCCAGAGTAGCCTTATTAGTGCATAGGGCATAGAGTGTGCCTTTGTGCCATCACTAGGATGCGTCCAAACTAACACCTGTCTGCTTGCAACATGATTGTCTTCCCACTTCATTCAACTTCTCTCTTCTTACACATACGAGTCCATGTTTTCACCTTGTTGCTTTTCATTGGCTCATGGACTTTGTTTGGTGGTGGTTGTTGTTGGTCCAGTCTCTCATCCTTAAAGATTGCATACCATTGCCCACCACTGCTGCAATGCTGTCACATCCTTTATAACACTAACCATCTATATCTTGACACAAAACACCATCACAATTATTCACCCAAAAATGGTACCGGTGGACAAAATTTGGGGTCCTCTCTCATAGACTGTGTGTGTACGTGTGTTCTGTGTGTGTGTGTGTGTGTGTGTGTGTGTGTGTGTGTGTATGTATTTATATAACTATCTTTTTGTTGCTCAACGTACATAGATTATTTTTATTGTTTTTTTTTATAATGCACATATCAACCTTATCTCTCTCTCTCTCTCTCTCTCTCTCTCTCTCTCTCTCTCTCTCTCTCTCTCTCTCTCTCTCTCTCTCTCTCTCTCTCTCTCTCTCTCCCCCTCTCCCCCTTGGGACGTCTGTTGTAGAAGGATTTTTGCGTTCCCTCTCTCTCTCTCTCTCTTGGTCGTATTAACATTAGAAGGGAGAGAAAGAGAAAGGGAGGGAGGGAGGGAGGGTGGGTTCGTTCGTGTCTGTGTCAGACCCTCTCCACCACCACCACCAGTGAAAGTGGTGGCGACTTGCGTGTACACACACACACACACACACACACACACACACACACACACACACACACACACACACACACACACACACACACACACACATGCGCGCACGAGAGAGAGAGAGAGAGAGAGAGAGAGAGAGAGAGAGAGAGAGAGAGAGAGAGAGAGAGAGAGAGAGAGAGAGAGAGAGAGAGAGACAATAATGTTTGCCTTCTACATAAGAACATAAGAAATGAGGAGACTGCAAGAGGCCAGTCAATTTGCTGGTATATTTTATTCCAATGATGTTATGCTCCAATTTGCAAGTCTAATTTATCCCAATGATGTTATGATTTTTAGGTATACTTTATTCAAATGGTGTTTAATGCTCCATTTTGCAAGTATAATTTCACCCTATGATGTTATGGGGGGAAAAAAAAATCTTTCCTTTCTTTGCATGCATACATTAACCCAATAATGTAATCTTTTTCAGGTATACTGGTAAAAAGTCTGAGACGAAACAAATGACATGTGTGATCTGCATGTGTGATTTTGAGCTGCGGCAGATGTTACGTGTGTTACCGTGTCTGCATGAGTTTCATACCAAGTGTGTTGATAAGTGGCTCAAGGTAAGTCATTCACTGCTGCTGTGTTCTGGTCATGCACTTTAGGGGTCTTGGTTGTCTGGGGTCTGTATTTGGCTAGTTGATTCGGGTTGGTGAAGAGACCATCATTATTCTAGAGTAATAATGTTTAAGAACCTTTTTGTCTCCCATGTAGTGCTTGTGTCATCTTAAACACCAAGATCCCTGTTTTATTTTTTATGGGCACCACAAAAATCAGTTGCATGATTTTTAAAAGCTTACATTGGGTACAATTTACTGAAAATGGGATTTGCTATTAATGTCTTACAAGAGTAGATATTTAATTTTTTTGACTGTTTATTCTTTTTCTCTCACCTTATGGCGACTCTATATGTCTTTCCTCCTACCATTATTATGTCCAGTCAGCAGGCTTTGATAGAACATGTGTAGAGCAGTGTACAATATTTTCATGTATTTTAACATATTCCTTTATTACTGTAAGGTGATTATTCTCAACATGATTGTGTGTGCTCGCTTAGACACCGGATAATAGATTTATGATTCTGGGACAATCAGGTAGCAAGCATGGGTTTTTTCACAGTGCTATTTTCCCAATGTATGACCACGTTGTCTATTAGCCCTCACCCACTAACAGTATTGCTTCTCTCATTTCTTATTAGAGGCGAAAGTGTGCATGAAGGCTGCTGTCACATACCAGTACCGTTGCCATTTTGTCCTCTTAAATCAAGTGGACTTCTCCCTCTCAGTGGCAGAATATCACATTATGTCTCCTCTCCCTCCAGCTGTTCTACATCAAAGTTCATCTCCTGAATGCTTTCAGACCAGCTCAGACCAATCACTTTTGATCCTAAAGCAAGTCTATATAATATTTTTATATGGACTTATATCTTTTATATCCATAGTAGTCTGATCCTCCTTCTCATCACCTGATATTCTTCAAAATGGACTCATCTTATGAATGAAACCTTTTTTATTTATTTATTATTTTTTTTCATAATTATGGAAGAGTCCTTTTTTATACTTTTGGATGAGTGTGGCTCTACTAAGCTAGGTAGCGTCTCAGCTAAGGTATACCTGAACCTCAACCTCAATGTTATATAGTGTTCAAAGTGCTCGTCACACGCACACACACACTAATCAACCGTTAATTAACAAACAGTGTCCTATAGAGTAGCTGAGATTATCATTAAAATTAAATTAAAACAGCGAACTTCAACTTTGCCTCAGCTGGCACGATCCCTACAATGCCAAATGTAATGGTTCCTCATCATTTTATTTATTTATTTATTTCACCCATGGAGGAGGAGGAGGAGGAGGTGGGTTGGTTGGCTGATGGTGTCACAGATTCTTCACCTCAAACTGGAATATAATGAGCCTTTTATAACCAGGATTATTGGATTATCTTATGACTGGGATGTGTCTCCACACAGAGGCATAATTAACATTGGATAGGGTTATTACTATATATGTATCATTGATCTAGTGATATATATATATATATATATATATATATATATATATATATATATATATATATATATATATATATATATTATATTATAGGCTTGTAGTATAATGTTATATAATCAATATTTCATGAGGATTGGATTATGTTTCTGTAAAGTTGATATTCTGACATAATTCATGGGATATTGATGTCTATAGAAATATAATTCAGTTATTAGAAAGTTGATTGCATTACATTTATGATAATTATTCCTGGAGTATATCTGTCCTAGGCCGGGGAAATCAGTACAGTTTTATTATGAATATTATATTGTATATATAACACACACACACACACATGCATACACATGTATTAAACCTTACTAATCTGAACTACCATGATCCATTGTGGTTAATATGGACTTAAATTAAATCCAATGATATATTTCCACCTACTGAACACTGCTAAGGATATTATTAGTCAATGTTTTTATCAATATTTTCAATTTAGAAAAAGGTTTATATTAGTAAGTCTTGTTTAGAACCTTAAAGAAAATTTTATATTAGATTAAAAGAATAATTGTCTAGTCCAGTAATTGATTTTATTTTAGGCACTTCATAAATAATTATATGAGTGTTTGCACAATACTTAAACGTTAAAAAGTCATGTAATTTCTTAGTCATATACCTTGAATTATTTTTTTTTAAAGAAGTACGCAGTAAAAAAAAAAAAAATACATACTTTCAAAAACTTATATTAAAGAAAGTCTTTATTTAGTGTATCGGAATAGTTTGCCGTACCCACGTGGTCACCGCGTGGCTCGGAGCAGGGTAGAGGTAGCGTGGATGATACAGATCTTGTTTGAAACACACACGGCTTGATATAGATGATATATTGAACAACACACTTGATGTAGATATAGAAATATACAGTGACTATGAAACCTTGGCCTGCCTTGAGAGAGATGACGAAACGACTTGTTGATGGTAGCGAGCTGAGAGATGATGAGCTCTTGACAGGGCGGAAGCCGCGGGAGGAGTGATCGAGAAACAAGGGGTGTGGGCTCAGCCGCGGTCAGGAAAGGTTGACTCCAGGTGGACTACGCGCCTATGATTGGTATGGAGTGACCCGGGAGAATGACGTCACGGGAACAGAGCTGTGTGATAGGGTCCGGCTTTGACCTGACGCCTTAACCGGAATGTGAATTATAGGAAAATTCCCTTACCCTCTCACACACTCTCTCTCTCGGCTAAAACAATGAATATCTTAAAACTAGTTAACAATGATTACAGATATGATGTGATACAAATACTTCCCCCTTGGAAGCATACGTCCTCGTATGTCGAGCTAAAGAATACAATCAGAGAGGGGGGATGATGAAATACATTGAAACAATACAGAATACACAATAAGACTAAGACATAATAAAAATACATGAGACATGAACAAGATCAGGATGTAGCCTTTACATAGATACATATATATACATAATTTATAGTTGGACAGGAATGAGAGGAAAGATGAAGGAAATGGCTAGTAGACTGGACGAGATCGGAGCTGATATTTAGGTGAGGATGAGATGGGGGGTGAAGGTGGCTGACTTTCAACAATGTCAGGAGCATTTTCTGGTAGTGGAGAGGTAGGTTCGAAATCGAAACCACGATCAACCCGTTTGAGATGGTCTCTATGAACAAAATTTTCACTGCCTGAACTTAGGTTTCTGAGTTTGAACTTGTGACCGGCCATCTTTTCAATTACACGGTGAGGTCCGTTGAATCGGGGGTCGAGCTTAGAGTGGCGGTCTTGGACTTTGGTGAACACGATGTCACCAACCTCGATGTCGTGCGGTTTAGCGCGCTGATGCTGTTTATGCAGCATAGATTCCTGAGAGGTGGTAAGTCTGTCACGGACAGACATATGAATGCGCTGGAAAGCTGAAACGCGATTCTGAACATAATCGTCAACGTTGTATAGAGGACGAGGGTCAGAGGAGAGAAACTCATATGGGAGTCTTTTGTCAGAGCCATATAAAATGAAATGTGGAGACTCATTGATCGATGAGTGAATCGCAGCGTTAAGAGAGCATGCGACTAGGGGAATGTGATCATCCCATGAAGAGCTTGAATTGGCAATGAAGCGTAAGATGTCGAGAATTCGACGGTTTGCTCTCGACTTTTCCGTTCGCTTGAGGGGAATATGGAACAATGTTGCACTTTTTAATTTGAAATGACTCGCAAACAGCTTTGAGGATGGCATTGTTGAATTCGGTGCCATTATCTGATAGAAGTACTTTAGGAGATGCATACCGGCATATGACTTCATCTATCAGTGCTCGTGCAACTGAACGTGCAGATTTGTCTTTGAGAGGAACCAAGATGCTGAAGCATGAAAAACTATCGATACAGACGAGCAAATAGTGAAAACCATTCTCCGTCAGAGGGAGTTTCAAAATATCGACTGACAGACTGTCCCAAGGAGCATGAGGGATAGGATATGGGAGGTTCGGAGACTCATGATGGAGAGAGGGACGATGCTCAGCGCATGAAGCGCATAAGAGACAATGACGGGTGATGTCTTTCCTCATGGAAGGCCAGAAATATGATCTTTGAGCCTGTTTGAATGCTCTATCTTTGCCTGGATGATCGGCAAGAGGGGAGTCATGAACGTGATACAAGATAATAGGGACAAGAGCTTCTGGAATGACAAGCTGAGATGCATGATGTAATGAATCGTCCTCAGAAATGACAGAACTAGATTTATAGAGGACATCGTCTCGAAGCAAAAAGGAATCTGGGGAGAATGGCAAGCTTGGAAGGTTACTGGCATCACCTGATTCAAGATAATAAATGAGACGTTTGCAGAATTGATCAGACCTTTGAAGGGATTTGACTTCCTCAAGAGTGGGGAGTGACTGTGAGGTTGTGAGCAGACTGACAGGAGCGACATGACGGGACAGAGCGTCAGCGACAGAATTAGCTTTACCTGGGAGGTACGCGAATGAAGGATTGTACTCTTGAACAGTGAGTTGCCAACGGGCAAATTTTCCGGTTAAACTGGTTCCTTTGAATAACTCTGTGACAGCAAAATGATCGGTTAGAACGTGGATCTTATATCCGAGTATGATGTCTCTGAAGTGACGAAGAGACCAAACGACTGCGAGAGCTTCGCGGTGAGTGACACTGTAGTTGCGCTCAGCAGCATTGAGCAGACGACTGGCAAAGGCAACTGCGCGTGATTTACCATTTTCATCTCGTTGCATGAGGACAGAACCGATACCGATGTTTGATGCGTCAGTGCAAAGAATAAACTCCTTATTGAAATTAGGAAATGCGAGGACAGGAGCGTTGCATAAGGCTTGCTTGAGGGTAGCGAATGCTTTCTCGCACTCGTCCGTCCATGCAAATGTTACATTCTTTTTAAACAATGATGTGAGAGGTTGAGCGATTTTACTGAAATCTTTGATAAATTGCCGATAAAATCCTGCAAGGCCAATGAAACTACGAACGTCATCGGCAGAACTAGGAGTAGGAAACTGTGATATCGCATGAATTTTATCGTCAAGAGTGTGGATGCCATTTTTGTCAACCTTATGGCCTAAGAATTTGATTTCACGTTTGAGGAACTGACATTTACTGAGTTTAAGAGTTAACCCAGCCTTTGCAAAAGGTGACAGAACGTCTGAGATGGTTTCGAGGTGTTCGGGAAGGTCCTTTGATGCGACTATCACATCGTCTAAGTAACAAAGCACCGAAGAGCCTAAGAGGCCAGAGAGAACTGAGTTCATGAGACGCATGAAAGTTAAGGGACTATTACGTAAACCCATAGCCATACGTTTGAAAGCGTACTGGCCAGATGATGTGGTGAAAGCAGTGTAGTGCCGTGAACTTTCTTCTAGCTCGACCTGGAAGAAACCAGACTGAAGGTCGAGGGTGGAAAATACACTGTTTGAATCACCTATTGACTGGAGAAGATCAGACAAAATTGGCATAGGGAATCGATCGGGTATCGTTGTGGCGTTTAAACCACGGAAATCGACGACTACTCTCCACTCACCATTGGACTTAGGAACTAGAAACAGCGGGGCATTGAATGGTGATGCCGCTGGCTCTATGATATCCTCGTCCAGCATGCTTCTGACAGCGTCGTCCATTAACGTCCTGCGGCTGTGTGGGATGCGATAAGCCGAGACGTAGATGGGTGTCGAGCCTGGGGTGAGGTTGATGGAATGACGAACAGCATCGGTCTTGCCCAGAGGTTCACCCGGAAGAGAGACACATGACCTGAAAGTCGATAAGAGGGCAAGTAAATCTGTTTTTGTTTCAGGAAAATCAACATCACCAATATGCTGGTCAAGAAGAGGAGGAGGAGAATCTGAGGCAGTTGGTGAAGACATGGATGTGTGACAAGGAGATGAGGTGACAGGGGTGACAGGGGCAGGATAAGGGAGAACTTCGCCTAAAGTCACGCCAGATTGAAGGGATATAGGGTGATTCGTGAGATTCTGAATGGCAATACAGCAAGAACTATCCTTGTCTAGGGTTGAAAGAACTGACTCGAGAGCGACACCATTCACTCGGGCAGAGTCGGGCAAACATAAGATGTCTGTCCCGGGGGGCACACCTTTGACGACGACGCGCACCAAACAGAGGTGGGTCTGTGTGACTACCACAGAGGAGGTCAACACAGCTTTCCTGAGTCTGGTGTTCGAGAGGACGTCAGACAGCGTTGTAGGAGAAGAGGGATTGTCGGTATCGCTGTGCAGCGCTTCGCTAGGCGAGTCGGCTGGCGTAGATGATAAGACAGGATCAGGGATTACTGAGGGTGTCTCGAGCGATGAGGGAGGGACATGAGATGAATCCTGAAAAGGCGTGTGCATTACAACGTAGACATCAGATGGTGGCGGTGACTCAGGGAAGGGTGAGGCAGAGATGAAGGTGCCATTCTGGACGATTTGATGAACAGAAGGGAAAAGTGAGATGTTGAAGTGAGACATTGTATGGTATCCTATCAATATTTCAGCTGCAAAACATACATCATCCATGACATAGAAAAAAATCTGAGATAGAAGGTTCAAGTGGAGACAAACAGACACTGAGGAGAACCTTTCTATGAGGTATGACAACGTTTCCAGAAATACCACTAACAGTGATGTCTGGTGGATAACTCTGAAACTTGTGCCTTGAGGCGGCAGCGAGTTTTTCAAAAACATGAGTTTTAATGATGTTGACTGAGGCACCAGAATCGAAAAATGCACGGCATTTGTGAGAGGCTAATTTGACGTCAGCAGTCAGACCTTGGAAAAATCCGGAGGATTTAACGGACACATGGGAGAGGCACTGTCTGTGCATCCGCGAAAACAACACGTTTATGAGATGACTTACTACCTGCGGTCTTTAGAATGGACTTGAGTGTTACCGAGGAGGTGCGAGGCTCTGGCGCGAATCGTTTCCCGAAGATTGAGAAGACTGCATTTGTTGCTGGAAAAGGCGACATTCCTCAAGTGAGTGACCGCGTTTATTATGAAGGGAGCAGAAGGCATTACTGTTGAATTTATGATAACCTCTTTCGTCAAGCATTACTCGACAGTCCGCTGAGACGTGACCTTTGAGTCCACATCGGTAACATGTTACCTTTCTCGAGTCACGGGAGGATGAACGGTGACGAGAATGAGAGCGTTGATCAGAACGTGACAAATGAGTGTTTGACGGTGGAGATGGGCTCTGAGGGGAGGAGCTTCGGTGAGAAAATGGGGGTTTGATTAAGGAATGCGGTGACTGAACTAAACTTACTGGCTGAGGAACAGGTGGCGATTTCTCTGATATTTTCTTGCACAGATCATACAAGAAATCTTCTTTACTGAATTTAATGTCGCTTGCAACGGTGAAGGTTGGTGAATCGAGCTGAACAAGGAACAAGAAATATGACATCAGGCGTTTGAAATCAGTAGAAGATATTTTATTGTTTGCGTCAATCCACTGAGAGGATTTCATTTGCTCTGTTAACTCAGCACTGAGAGAGGATGCAATATTCTCTGCCTTATACACATCATGAGTAGAACGAGCAATATTAGTGAGAGTTTGAGCAATTTTGAGGAAGGAATGAGTTGCACCTAATTTTGAGTGACCAGAGAAATGAGAGATTAATGCTGTGGTGAGTTCATTGTATGTAGAAAAACTGAGGAATTTATCGGTTTTTATGAGTTTTCCCGCAAGACTAGATGAGTCATGACAAATCCGTGATTTTAAAATGGCTAATTTTTCCACATCAGAATGAGCTGAGCGACGTGTACATTCATCATTTACACGCCGGACAAAGGCTTGGACTGATTTAGAGTTAGTACCAGAAAAAGGAGGAATTGAGACATTATCAGATATGAGAGTAACCTGAGGTGTGGGTGTGTGAAGTGACTGGTCGTTAGACATCGTGAGGGAAATAGTGCTCACGTTGAGGAAACACACAAGAAAACAGAGAAACACTGAGTGTACACAAAAAATGTAGAATAACTGGCACAATAAAGATAAAAATATAATAAGAACTAAGGTACTTAACTAGCAGAGGACCAAGGAAGTGGAACACGTGGGCGCTGACTGGTCACGTGGTGAATTGGCGTATTTCTGGGCTGCGACGTGGTGAAGAGCGAATGGGCGTCTTGAGGGCGCCACGTGGTGAGGGCGTGGAAAACTTGTTTGAGGGGCCACGTGGTGATGGGTGATGACCGTCTTGAAGGGACACGTGGTGAAGGGCGTCTTGAGGGTGCCACGTGGTGATGCGTGGGCAGCGAAGATGGCGCGCCGCGAACAAAATGGAGGTAGAGGTGATGGGCGTCTTGAACAGCAGGGCAAGGAGGCTTGTACTCACTCGGAACAGATGCTACTGCAGAAGGGCGACGAAGGAAACGACTGCAGGGCGTAGAGAACACGAGGTGGGTGAGGCAAGGGCGTGTGTGTAGAGTCACTTACTGGCAGAACGATGCACGGAGAAAGATGAAGCTTGATAATTCGTCGCTTGGAAGGACGAATTCCACCGTTGCACACTTGTTGTATCGGAATAGATGTGCTTGGTACCCACGTGGTCACCGCGTGGCTCAGAGCAGGGTAACGTGGATGATACAGGTCTTGTTTGAAACACACACGGCTTGATATAGATGATATATTGAACAACACACTTGATGTAGATATAGAAATATACAGTGACTATGAAACCTTGGCCTGCCTTGAGAGAGATGACGAAACGACTTGTTGATGGTAGCGAGCTGAGAGATGATGAGCTCTTGACAGGGCGGAAGCCGCGGGAGGAGTGATCGAGAAACAAGGGGTGTGGGCTCAGCCGCGGTCAGGAAAGGTTGACTCCAGGTGGACTACGCGCCTATGATTGGTCTGGAGTGACCCGGGAGAATGACGTCACGGGAACAGAGTTGTGTGATAGGGTCCGGCTTTGACCTGACACCTTAACCGGAATGTGAATTATAGGAAAATTCCCTTACCCTCTCACACACTCTTTCTCTCGGCTAAAACAATGAATAGCTTAAAACTAGTTAACAATGATTACAGATATGATATGATACATTAGTTTATATATATTTTTCCAACAATTAGTATAGTAATGGACTAACTTTTTATACCAACAGCTTTAACAACTAATTGTACTGTCCACTTTAAATCTTATTTGTACCTTTCAGTCAAACCGGACTTGCCCAATCTGCCGAGGAGACGCCAGCGAATTTCTTAAAGAAGCGGCCAATTCTGAGTGAAGCTGGCTGAGTGCATACAACTATGTGTTATGTACTGATATAACAAGCAGGGTGAGTGAATCTCAGGCCAATGGTATGGTTAGATCAGAGAACCTCCACGGCCCACCTCTAAACCTAACACGGGAGCCAACACCTCTCAGGTTAGTGACCAACAAAGATCGGATTACTCCCTGATATTGAGATCAAAAATATATTTCATTGCCTGGAAATGTAGTTTGGGTGTGGAGCAGCAGTCTAATAATGATAATGATGATGATGATGGTGATGATGATGATGATGAGGCTTGCTCAACTTGGGCCACAGAGAGTTAAACTTGTGTACTATCTTATAATTGATGCTCTTAACCTCACTAAGGGAAAGATAAGAGTTAACTAAGTGTGTGAGGAAGCTGAGTACTGCTTTTAGTAACAAGCATTAAATCCCAAATTGACTTTTACGCCAATCCTAATGAGTTACCTTCCTAAAGCCAACTGTACGTAGGTCTAATTGTTCCAGGACAGTGGTTAACCTTCCCTCGCTGTTCTGTCCACAAGGCTTTCTTTGTCTAGGGCTCCACACACACTGGAGTTTATGTTTTAGCTGTCCATCTTCTGTGTTTGCCTTCATGTGATGAGGCTGTGTCTGCAACATTTCATTAGTCCTTTTACCTATGGTGTCTTAGATATTGCTAGGGAGTTTTCTTCTTTGTGTTGTGCATGAGGACATAATGGATAATGTTGACTCCAAAAAAAGACCCAAATTGTTGTGCTATGCAGTATGTAATAATTCCTCTTATTAAGGCTTATTTCTTGAAAGGGAAGTGAGACATGTGTGAATTAGTTGTTAATTAAATGCTTATCTGGATGCAAGGAAAGCCAATGATTAAATTGAACTCTTATTATTATTATTATGATCCAGTTCAGCATGTGTGTGTGTGAAACCACCAATCTCAGCTGCATGTTCATCTGGCATTAGGTCTTCAGTATTCAGTATTGGTGTTTATTATAGCTTGAAATACAAAAGTTTTGCACATGAAATGTCATAAACGTGGAATACGTAGGACTTTGCTGACTATTATATTATAATGATTAATTGATTATCCAATGTTATTATCACCAGTACGTTCAGTAGCATAGTAAGAATAGTAACTATTTCTTCATATTACACACACACCCAAGATGCTTCGGCTATTTCATTAACTGATACGGGAATAAGTTTTATAATTATATGTTGAAAGAATAGGATAATACTACTCAAAATTACTCGTATGCGTTTATTATATTTTATTATCCGTATAAATAAGACAATTAGTGTATAATATTCACCTTCTTCTTATGTAATTATAAAAACAAAATAATTAGAAGCTCTTGAATGTGTGTGAAATATTGAAGAATATGTCCAGAGCAAGTTAGTACAGTACTTCCCTAAGCATGCTATAATTGTTCCAAGTAGGAGAAAAAAGTTGGGATTACGTGCTTGCAGCCAAGAAAAATAATCCTTGAAACACATACATCAGATACTATTTTTCTTCGTGTAGTGGAATTGGGTTTAACCCAATTTCAGGAAAAACAAAATAATGGCTACAACTTGTCGATATGAAACTTTATTTATTCATATTTCCTGCATGCTAGGGACTGAACCAAAGGCTTTATTCTTTGATGGAAGCGGATGTGTTATGCTAATGGAGGCTCATTATACAAAAAAAATATATTAATATCTAATTTTGCTTACTTAAGATTCACCAGAAGTTTTATCAAATTACTTAACTATCTAGAAACAAATTATTCAAAGCATTTCTATGTATTGTGTGAAATTTAAGCGTTTCCGTATAATATTGTCCTCGCCTCGGATATTTGAACCCTTCACATTAGCAACAGAACAAAAAGATGCCCAACCTCACAGCCTCAGTACTTGAAATAGTAACATTATCACCTTAGTTGACAGGCTCTAGATTGGGAAGGTTATGTCATTACATATCCAAAGTATTACACATTTGAAAAAAAAAGTGTTTTTATATGATATGGAGATGAACTATTAAGACGGTCCTAGTTGTGATAACCCTTGTTTAAGCATACGTTTTCTATAATGATTCCACACTCCGTTTCCACGTTTCACTGCCTTCCTCGTATTCACCACAAATGCTTCCACCTCACACTGTGAACTGTGCTGCAAAGATGGCTCTCTTCCAACATATTGGATTGATCAAGAACCACATTTTTCATTAAGTTTTATTTTTCATACACTTCAAAATCAAGAAAACTTTTCTTAACGTTATGTTTTGTCAGTAATGATATGACACTAATAAGATGAATACCAGTTAAGAAAAGCGAAGGTGTTTTTTATATACAATTTATTAAGTTGTAAGATTGCGATGAAGTGTGAAGAAGTGTGTGAAGTGTGTTGAGATTGCCATCTTCAGCATGTATATGTGTTCACTTAGTGTGTTTTGTACAACCATGTGCCTCATTATTTAGTGTAAAATGCAGCATCTCTCACATGTCTGAATTTAAATGGTGCTTACCAACCATCACTTCCGGATTCAGGAAAAAAGGAGTAGATGGCATTTTCAACAAACAATTTTATGAAAAAAGTCAATAAATTTTTAAATCATCGAATATTTTGTGTGATAATATAATGGGCTGCAGATCAGTGTGAGATATTTGCCAATCATGAGTTTTATGTAGTGTGTGTGTATTTAATATTAATCCAACCATAACATGTCTTTCACTAGAGGGACAAAAGAAATCCAGTGTACGTGCATAAGTTTCTTTCATGTGAGAGGTTGCCGCCGTTCTCAGTGTTGGTGCCCCTCCTTGCCGTGTGTAGAGTCTGCCATACAGTACTTGGGTCCGGTGTAGAGCTTGCTTCCTAATGCATGATATTCCCTCAATTCATGGAAGTGTTGGGATTCACACTAATACGGATTCCAATGCAAGTTACACTCTTGTAAGTAATGCCATGAAAGTGTGATGTAATGTCTCTCATTATGATAGAGAGTTTTGGCAATGTGTGAAATTTGTAAATTTGTCTAAGTGGCGCATAATAGCAAACTTCTTTTGAAAATGTTTTGTAATTCTTGCATTAAAGCTTATTGCCATTTAAAGGATGACTAAATAATAATACAATACGCTGGCACGATGTTTGTGTATATGTAGGGAATTTTTTTATATTTTTTTTATAATTATGATATAGTTATAAAATCCATTCCAAGTTGCATTGATTGAAATTTTCAACATCAGATGTGCCAAAGACATATTAAGACACTAGTTTCAAAATTTACATTACTATTCATTACATTCATTTATGCTTTCATTCTGATCAGACTTCAAGGCGTCATATAGCTGAGTTGTCATACCAAGAAACAATTATCAAAAGTTATTCATTAGTCGGCAAAACGATTTAATCCAGAATTATGAAATGCATAGAAAAAACTTTGTGTATGTGCTGTGATTTTTGATTAGCCACTCCAGTTGTTAGATAAATGGTGTGTCCCTGAAGTATTGGGTAGGTGGGATGACGTTTGCACTGTGTTGGGCGGGCTCCAGGCATGGGAGAGTCAGCTTCAGTTGAACCTGATCAGATAAACTTGACATGTCCTTCATATTAATGTGTATTGGCTTCAAATGTAGATGCCTTGAGCTGCTGATGTGTTAGTTCTCCCTTTCACTGTCAAGCTGGCCTTTTATATATATTTCTTAGGCACTGTAACTGAATGGCTCATTTTATCTTGTTAATATACATTTGTAATTAACACTATTTTCCTTTTCTCTGTATGGTAACCCTGTCTTTCTAATCTAAATACTTCTACATTTCCTCCCTCTCCAGTTTTTCAAAAGTGAGAGAAAGCAATACATTTCTAGTTTTTAGGCTGATGCTGTATTTTTTATTATTTTATTTATTTATTTTATTTTTTATTTTTTTCTGCCATTGCTGGTGGAACTTTATATTTTTAACTTTTAACTGTCATGTATGGTATTTTCTAAACCACTCGACAGGAGAATATACATGTTCTTGAGAGTTAGAACATAATAATTGGACATAAGATGCATGAAAAGTATGCATGTTATTTAATATTTGATGTAGTTACATACCATTGCATCAATTTTTTACATGTCTATCTTTGTCAGTGCTATGATAAAAAACATTCTTCTATCCCTGTTGGGTTTAAAATGGGATTACCAGAGTGTGTATAAAGTATTATGGCTTGATGTTCAAAGCTCACGGTATTCTACTATATATATACTACCTCAGCCTTTAACATGCTAAGCACAATATTCATAAGTTGGACATAGGCTCTAAATAGTTTCAGAACTAAATGACCAAATTGAACCTTTTTCAAGTTTAGTAATCCACGTGCAGATTATGGAAGCTTTATCCATAATAATATTTTGGTCTAGTGAAAGGAAGTAATTGTATGGCACTGCTGGCACTACTGCTGCTGCTGCTGTTGCTGTATTTGGCGTTCAGACTCCACTACATCATGTTATGGGAAAACTTACCTTAACTTGTGCTCTTTTAGCCACCTTCTGCACCAACTAATGCCATTATGTAATGGCTTTGTGTCACTATTGGAAATATTAATGTAATCCACTAAACATACAGGATTATTGTGCTATTGGAACTACGGATCATTGCCGAAAATTGATTAAGGTGTAGAAGGTGTGGCCACAAGTGAAATTGAGGAAGGACGCAGAGTGACATAGTGAGAAGCCTTTAATTTTTATTCATATCTATATTTTGATGAGCAGAGAGAGAGCCAAGTGTCAAGATGTAGTTATGTATAAATATTGTGAGATGTGGTAGGATGACTTTATCTGTCTTGCACGGTACCTGTAGTGGTTTGTTTGTGACCCCAATTCTGCTTGTGTGCTGTCTTCGGGTCACCTCCTCAAGTTGTGGTGGAGTCAGTGTGGTGTGGCGGCTCAGGTTGAGGTCAGATCACCTTACCTTTGTTGAGTCACTCCAAGTAAACCTTTACTGATGGAAAAATTAGATGCTCAAATAAATTAAAGTTATTATTTAGTTTAAAAAAAGATTAATAATATACAGTGTTTGAAAGTAGGACTAATTTTACAAATCTCGACCAATTTCCGAGGTAGAAATTATTTTCAGAAGTGTTATAATTTTTAATGTGGATATCATGTCGTAAAACTACAATAATCTCCCAAGAAACATTATCATTTCACACTCTTCAAACCAAAAAGTATTAAACATTAAAAATAATTACAACATACATATTGATATTTACAATTTCAGTATAGAACTCTACCCTCTCATTACCACTAATTATCCTTTTAATGAGTTGTTCAAGCCCATAATTGTGGAGTCATTTATCTGTACACTATTTCATCACCATTGCCGCCACGCACACACGACCGAGGGCCCTATGTTACCTACCATCACTTCATTACATGCTAAATTAAACACTATTATTTTGGCACCTCTAACTAACAGTATTTAGAACTAGATTTATGATACAGAATTTCTCATTTCTGTTAACCGACCAATGGGTTGCCAAAGAATTATCTTGTATTTATTCATGCCTTCATTGTGGTGACAAAGAATTCTGATAAAAAAGCATTCATTGTAAAATTTATCAATATTATTACAATAAATGCAATCATGCTTCAAAGTATATTTTTTTCTAAATATATATAATTTTCATAGTTCTCAGGAATTGTCAATCAAGATTTACTTCCCCCATTGACTTGTGCAGATGACTTACCTTTATAGGATCAACATTCTACATACACTAAACATTACCTTTTATAGGATCAACACTATACAACACTACGTAAACATTACCTTTTATAGGATCTACACTATACAACACTAAACATTAGGTAAGGTGACATAAGGGCCCCGTCCCCAATAATCTGCCTTGTAGTACAAATGTGCATTTTGTATTTCAGCTAAATTCACTTCACTAATTTCCATATATATATATATATATATATATATATATATATATATATATATATATATATATATATATATATATATATATATATATATATATATATATATGAACACATAATTATGAGCAAACAATGGAATGGTGTATTGTAGGTTTGTCCTCCACCTATTAGACTGATCATTGTTCTGAAAACCCAAGGCTTTTGTCCTTTTCAAACTGGAGCATGCAGGGAAAAGTGTTGCAGACCTATTACTACTATTACTATTACTATTATCAAGACATCTATTACAATACAGGTTGACTATCAATAATCCGGCATGAACAAACCCCTAATTCTGAGTACAGCGCTATCAAAACATAAACAAACAGCGCCTCCTGAAAACAGTGATGCGTCAACTCTGGAAATTTGAAACTGTGCTCTGAAATTCATGCCGGAAAACTGGAATATTGATTGCCGGATTATTGATAGTCAACCTGTACTATTTACCAATGACTTCATGACTTCATTACACAAAACTATCCACATTTCAATGGCTTATAATTACATAAAGGTAACTGAATTCTTTTTAATAACATTTAGTGTTTGTTATATTTTTGTATTTACACTATTTTGTTTATTAATTCAAGAAGTTTTGCATTTATCAACCCTGTGTGCTCTTTCCCCTTTAATCTGCATAGTTATATTCACACTACAAACATTATGATGAGACATAAGTAGCAAAGGATGACTAAATTATTTTTATACAGGTTGACTATCAATAAACCAGCAATCAATATTCCAGTTCCATTAGTTTTCCAGCATGAAAACATAAACATAAATAGCGCCTCCCAAAAACAGTGGCGTGTCAACCTGGGAAATTTGAAACTGTGCTCTGAAATTCATGCCGGAAAACTGATGGAACTGGAATATTGATGGCCAGATTATTGATAGTCAACCTGTATATTCCTCCTCTTTTAGAGATTCATCAATATAAATAGTCTCATATATTCCTTTGCATAGTGTGTTGCAGGAAAGGATGACTAAATTATTATTATATTCCTCTTTTTCGACATGAATAGTCTCAGATATTCCTTTGCATAGTGTGTTGCAGGATATACACTTAGAATTGGTTATAGTTTTCCTAACAGTCTTACCGAGTCAACACTAACAACTTGGTTGGACTTAAACCACCATTGTGCTTGCACTTAATTTACTTGTCGGTTTGTGATAATTTTTCAGCTATTTCTACTGTGATGTGATCGAGTGACTTTTTGCAATTATTATATTGTATTGTGGGCATATTTGGCTATTACTGCACCTATGGCTTCAAATATTAAGTGGCTTTTAAACTAAGCTCTTTCCTCTTAACCTAACTATTGCAACCTAATCTAACCTTTCCTCCTAACCTGACTAATGCATGACAACCTAACCTAACCTTTCCTCCTAACCTAACTAATGCATCACAACTGTCTCCATCTGACCTAACCTGACCTGATCTGACCTGCAAATACCTGACCTCCTATTCTAGTGTGTCTCTTAACTTGACTAATGATCTCGTAGTGACTCATTCCCATTCCCATTCCCTCTTAGGCAGTAGACATTCTAAGGCATTCCAGGCTTTACTTACATGGCATTCCAACCTTATATAACTAATTCACTCACTCACTCATCGTATTTATAGAATTAACATTTGTACAACTATGACCAAAATGAGATATACTGAACATAAACTTATTTTTTATTTATTTATTTATGTTTGTTTATTTAATTATTTATATTATTATTATTTTTGTGTTCCATCCATCTTTATTTTTTTAATATGGCCATTTTTGCTCATAATTTTTTTCTGCTTCTGGTATACAATTAATTAGACTTCAGTACATATTGTTGAGCTTGTAAGTGTAATAATTGCTTTATTAATCACACTTCGGGTATCCCTAAATGACCTAATTAATTATTATATTATATTACATTTCTTTATCAATGCCATTTTTGAAGGTTTGGTAAACGTGCATTCGTTCCTATAACATAAAACACTAATATAATTTCCCTCTTAATTAAAAACCTTAGAGACCAAAGACATGAATTGTGTAATGGACATTTTTTCTTGTCATGTAATTTTGTCAACCTTTAAATAAATAAATCTTTAACTTCCTGCTATTTCCTGCTATTAGATATTCCCTTTCCCTTTTAATTCCTCGTGATCAGGTTATCCAATGTATCAGTACAGTGTGTTGGTAATTAAGATGATTAGTTTGATGCTAGTACCAATTGAATTAACACTAATAATGCCTCATGTCTGTGAACAAGTTGTGCAGTTGTGAATGTCTACCAATGTGGTTTTTATCTTATGGCAAATAAAGGCAAAAAAATACTATTATGGTGATTATTTATATTCCTGGATTATGTTTCTTCGCAACAGTTTCAGGTTGTCAGTGTTATCAATAAACAAAATAACTCGCGCATAATCGTCGAGTATGTATAGCCCCGCTCGCTGGTGGCAGTGAGCGGGCCTGGGACGGGAGCGACACAGATGACGTCGGTCTGGGCGCAGATGGAAAATGTTGACGGAAACGTAAAAACACCTTTCAAACCCTCAATAGTGATATAAAAAGTGTTAGTGTGATGCCGCCTTAAGCCTATAATAACACTAATAATATATATAATCTTTTAGGAAGGGAAGGAAATGTCTAATACATAAATCAATCTAGCGCGTGATCCCACGAAAAAAAAGAGTATGTACAGCCCTGGGACAGGAGCCACACAGATGACGTCGGTCTGGGCGCCTGACTTGGCGCAGATGGAAATGTTGACGGAAACGTAAAAACACCTTTCAAACCCTCAATACTGATATAAAAAGTGTTAGTGTGACGCCGCCTTAAGCCTATAATGACACTAATAATATATATAATCTTTAAGGAAGGGAAAGAAATGTTTAATACATAAATCAAACTAGCGCGTGATCCCATGGAAAAAAGCATTGTAATATCGCTAAGTTACATTCACCAGACAAAATGATTTTAAAATACCTTCCTCTCCTCTCTCCCTTTATGCCTTATCATCCTCCTAACGTAATATTAAACTAGATTCATAAGATTATTTAATGCATCATAAGAGATAAATTTAATACAAAAAGTAGCCACTAATCCTTGATAGCAGCACTAACAAGACCCCATACGCCATCTAGGGAGCACCGGAGCTATTATCTCACATATAAACAAAGAAAGAAAAGACAGCTGTGGATCATTTTAATTCATATGTTTAGCTACACAATTACCTATGCTTCCTGGTGACATGGTATGGGTATTAAAAGTAGTGTGTGATATGCAGATAAAACAAACCATTGAATATACTGCTTCCTCCTCCCCCTCCCCCCCCCCCCCAACCATTCTCCCTCAACACAACCGCGTAACCATAGCAACCACACCCTGTATTTGTTGACAAAACACGGACACGCGATGTACCTAATTCTTCCCTGCATAGAAGTGACCCTTAATTAACTACCACAAGGATAGTTACCATTGTACTAACACAGGTATGTCCCTGAGTGTATGTCTGTGAGTAAGCCAGTGCACGAATCATCATCATAATCGTCAGCAACAACAACCAAGATGGCAGCGACAGGTAGATGCAGATGTATATTGAGCCGTTAACGCACTAGAACCACGGTAGAGTGCAGACCTACCTCGCTCAGCCGCAACCACACACGCCACCCCAACCTTATTTACGGTTCGGTGGGTGCCTACAAGTGCCCAAGTGCAGGATTTACTGCAGTATCGAGTCCCGCCGCATCGACAGCCGACGAACGGCAAATGGACTCATGCTGACTGACGACGGCTGTGACCCACCGGCAGCTGCCGCCGCCCACGCTGCCGCCCACATGGACGCCACCACGACGGTCCTGAAACGGACTCGCTCTCTTTCTCCATCGTCTGGTGAGACCCACGAATGTACAGCTAAGTCCACCAAATGCAATGATCGTTCCTTCGCCCAAGTAGCTGCTTCACCACCCTCACCTAACGCTAGAGCTGTGCCCCCACGCCAACCTCAACCACTGCAACCCTCTTTTTCTAAATATATCATCATCCGCTCTGCTGAGGGGAACAGGTGCTTTATTCACCCTGGTAAAGTGGCCACGGCTATCTACTCTTCCATATTTGGCAAAAAATATGTTGAAAAGACCCTAACCATCACTGGTGGCGGCAGGGGCATAAAATTCGAGGTAGCCAACCTCGAAAACCTCTCTCAACCTCCTGAGTCGGTCACCACGCTGGGGGAGTGGTCTGTTAAATGCTGGGTTGTGACAGACGATGATCCCACTTACATGTTTGGGAGGATATACCCAGTATCCCCCGAAATGGCCACACAGGACATACTCACCAACCTTACCATACTAGACGATGCCCCAACTCAAATCATAGACGTTTTTAGACTCCCAGCTTTTGTCAGGGAAGGGCAGACGATGGCCAATATGGCCATTCGTATTAAGTTTAGAGGGGCCCTCCCTGATAGGATTGCCCTAAACTCTGCAGTGTACCGTGTTAGGCCCCACACCCTCCCTGTCCTCAGGTGCACCCGCTGCCTTCTGTTTGGCCATGGCAACGCCTCCTGCAACGGCAAAAACCGCTGTGGGAGGTGCAGTGGTTACCATGATGCCGAGGTTTGTACCCGGCCTGAAACATGCTTTTTCTGTGATGGCAACCACCTCCCCACCTATAGGCAGTGCCCGGCATACCTCCAGGCACTGCAACTATAGCAGCTCCCAACATGAGCCTGACCACACTATAACGGAGGTTAAGCGTAAGCTGAGGGGCATCCGCCCAGGGTCCTTTAGACCAACCTCCTCACCAGAGGAGAATACAACACCCCCATCTGCACCTGCCCCACAACCAGCCCCTCCCAAGCCACTTAGCCCTAAGGTCACAGTAATTCCTTTGGCTGCCCAGGACTGCTCCACCCCTCAACGCCCATCCACTAACCTATGCACACCTCAAACACCCAAATCCCAGAGGGGCCGTCGCTCTCCCAGGCGTCGGCCAAAACCCCCCTCTTGCCCCAGCTCTCCTAGGAGGGATACCCGTTTACAGGAGGTGTCTGTGAGACGTGGCTCACTGACGCATTCTCCCCTTCCTTCCCCAACTATTCTTCTTACAGAGTGGACAGGGGGGCAGGCGGAGCAGGAGGCGGCCTGCTACTGCTTGTCCACCAATCCCTCTCTTCTAGCCTCCTCACTATCACTCCCTATCCCGGGGGCAGACTAGAGCACCTGGGGGTGACTATTACCTTTAACTCAGGGCCCCTTCAGATCCTTTTAATTTACAACCCATGCTTGGATATCTCCCTTCAGGAGTTCCAGCATTTGTTTTCACAGCTTTCCTCCCCAGCCTTAATAATGGGTGATTTTAACGCCCATCACGACTTCTGGGAACCAGCCCTCCCCAGGAGCCGAAGAAACCGTTCAGGTCTGTCCCTCTCGACCTTCCTGGCAGACAGTGCAACTTTCTCTCTCCTTACTCCACCTGGCCTCCCTACCAGGACCGATCCAGTTTCAGGGAATCCCTCTACCTTGGACCTTTGCCTGGGGAATGGCCCTCTCCTCCTCACCACTATAACAACTGGTCCTTACATGAGGAGTGACCATCTTCCTGTTGTCATTTCCTTCCCTTCAATACCAACACCCCCCCTCTTCATCACGCAGACCTCGTTGGTCCTTTAAAAAGGGAGACTGGGGCTCTTTTCAAAAAGAGATTAATTCAAAAACTCCTCCCACCATCCTCCCTTCACAAAGTCAAATTCAATACCTTACAGACACCTTGGTGGATGTAGGGTCTCACCACTTTCACCTCGTCACTTCCCGTCCCTCCCGCTCCTTCCGGGTCCCCTGGTGGTCCCGAAGGTGTGCAGCAGCCCTTCAGGCCAAACGACATGCCTTTAACATGTGGCGTAAGAATCCCATCCCTCCCCTTCGCAGTCGCTTCAGACTTTTAGAGGCCCAGTGCAAGCGTGTTATTCTTGATGAGAAACGTTCTGCGTGGGCCTCCTTTTGTGCCTCCCTGTCCTTTTCTTCCTCAGTCTCCCAGGCTTGGTCTTTCTTCAGGAAGATGGTTCACCCTCAGCCCCCTCTCACCTTCCCGTTAACTAGTAACGGTGTCCTCCTTGTCAACAACGTCCAAAAAGCCGAGTGCCTTGCCTCCAACATACACACTGTCCTCGGCTCCCCTGACCCTATACCTCCACCTATGTTACTTCCTTCTTCACACGGCCACACAATTAGCACAGCTATAACTCCCCAGGAGCTTTCATCAGCTTTACAAGCACTGTCTGCTGGGAAGGCGACGGGGCCGGACAATGTCCCGAATGAGTTTCTTCGCCGCCTCCCAGATCCTCTGATCTTCCTCCTCCTGAACGTGTTCAACGCCAGCTGGCAGTCTGGCACGTTCCCTTCTGTGTGGCATCATGCCATCACAATTCCTATTCTCAAACCTGGCAAGGACCCGTTGGAGGCTTCCTCCTACAGGCCCATCAGTCTACTCTCTAACTTCAGTAAGGTATTAGAACACATAGTGCATGGCAGACTAACATGGTGGTTGGAACACAAACACCTTCTTCCCCCTAACATGTTTGGCTTCCGTCCTCACCGGGGCACCCTGGATGCCCTGCTCCAGCTAGAGCACCACATTCAGGAAGCAATTCACTCTGGTAGCTTTTCTTGATCTCAAAGGAGCTTTTGACTCCTCTTCACATAATGCCATTATTGAAAAACTTTCCCGCCTGGGAGTCAATGGTTCCCCACTCAATTGGGTTCAGTCCTTCCTGTCTTCCAGATCCTTCTCTCTGGTGATAGGTAACTCTTACTCTAGGTCTTACCCAGTCACCAGAGGTGTCCCACAAGGTTCTCCTCTCAGTCCTCTCCTTTTCAATGTCTTACTTTCAGACTTTCCCTCTTCTCCATGCACACATGCACTCTTATATGCTGATGACATTTCCCTCCTTTGCTCTGCTTCCACTATCCAGGAGGCTCAACTTAACCTTCAACGTGGGCTTGATGCCATAGACTCTTGGACATCACGTTGGGGCCTAACGGTGAGTGCCCAGAAGTCTAGCCTTCTGTGCTTCACCAGAAGGCGAATACCCAACATACCTGTGGTCACCATCAAAGGTTCACCCATTCCCTTCAAAACCCAACATAAGTTTCTAGGTATAGTAGTGGACGGCCCCCGTCTAACCTGGAGCCGTCACATACACTACCTGGTGACCTCATATCTTAAAAGACTAAACTTAATGAAGTCCCTGGCAGGGGTCAAGTGGGGTGCGGACAGGCATACCCTCCTCCGTTTCTATTGTGCCTATATCCGGAGTCGCTTAGACTACGGATGTGAGGTTTATGGGGCGGCCTCACCTTCACTTCTCCATAAACTGGATGTCATTCAAAACACAGCCATGCGTATAGCCCTGGGAGCTTTCAGATCCTCCCCAGTCACAGCCCTTCAGGCAGAATCCTCCCTATCCTCACTGTCACACCGACGCTCCACCCTCCTTGTCCGCACCTACACCAAACTTGCATCCTCACCTAGCTGCCACGCCCTCCACTCCCTCCTCCTCCGACAGAGTAGGGCACCACTTCTTGGCCCCCTACCATATCAAGCCCACACACCATTTGTAGAAAGAGCCCTCTCCTTCTTTGCCTCCCTCCGGGTGACCACCCCCCTCCTTTCTCAGTCTTGAGAAGACTTCCCCTTTGGGCCCTTGGTTTCCCCTCTCCTCCTTAATATCCTTGACACTGCACACAGACACATAATGGTCAAAGGCACACTGTCCGGTGCAGGGCAGGATAATTTTCAACAACCTCCTGCACACTTACTACCACAACTTCCTCCACATATACACTGAGGGCTCCCGCCTCCCAACACCTCCCTCTGTTGGAGCTGCTATGTATGTCCCAGTACGTAACACTGCCACTGCCTGGAGGCTTCCGGCCTCTGCCTCCATTCTGACGGCAGAACTCTTTGCCATCAGAGAGGGCCTCAGGTTTGCCACCACACTCACCTCCCCTTGCTCAGTCACTCTCTTCTCAGACTCCCTCTCAGCCCTCCAACTCATCCGGCGCCACCGCCCCAAAACACACCACTCCCTCTGCTTCACCATTCACCACTTTCTTCTCCAACTGTCCTCTTCTGGTTTCTCCATCCACCTTCAGTGGGTCCCCTCACACGTCGGCATCATGGGTAATACAGTGGCCGATAGAGCGGCAGCGGAAGCACACTCCCACCCCTTCCCCATACACCTCCCCACTGACCAGACTGACTCACTGACTAACCTCCACACAGCCTGTAGACTACACTGGGACACAGACCTGACTAATGCCCTACAGTACACCTCACTTGGACGCATTAGACAAGACACACGACACCACTGGTGGACCTACTCCCCCAGCCGTGCCCTTGACACTGCCGTCACCAGAGTCAGAATTGGACACAGCCACCTAAACTCCCACCTACACAAGCTGGGCATGACTGATGACCCCCACTGCCCTTGGTGCCCTACACAACCAGACACCCCAGAACACCTCCTACTTCACTGTCCTCGTCACCACTCCCACCGCATAGCACTCCTTCACTCACTGTCGTCTCTCCACATCCGCAGATCAACAATAACAGACATCTTAGGTGGCTCTCAAGATCCTGGCCTGGCCTTCAAAGCACTCAAACACACCAGGACCTTCCTCCAAAGGACAGGTCAACTCAACAGGATCTGATCCACTCATTCATCTGCTACCTGCACTTTTGGGGCACTAGAGGCTGTGGCACCACAGCCTGCATGGCCCCATCAAATTCCCAAGAAGAAGTATATGGAGCCATTTGTGTCGTATGCAGCCATTACTACAGGGCTTATCAACACACACTGATCCATTAGTAAGTATAATAAAGTGTGTTATATTACGTTAATATATATATGAGTGACAATTAATTAATGGTAACTCAATACTCACTCGCCTTGTCACATGTGCCATGGTGTGGGAGTGTGGAGAGCGACAGTGTAGTAGATGTTCTGGGGTGTCTTTTGTCTCTATCACGTAGATATTATAGTAGTAGTAGTGTAGCTAAACAGACAGCCTCGTTAGGTCCAGTAGGACTGTTGCTGTCTGTTCTTCCTTTGTACTCCTTTGTGTCAGGCAGTGATGGTCGTCTGTCATGCCCAGCTTGTGTAGGTGTGAGTTTAGGCGGCTGTGTCCAGTTCTGAGTGTGATGACAGTGTGAAGGGCATAGGTAGGGGAGTCGGTTCACCAGTGGTGTGTGTGTTGTCTAATGCGTCCAAGTGAGGTGTACTGTAGGGCATTAGTCAGGTCTGGAGGCACGGACTATTTTGCTTTATCAAGTTTCCAGAAGTTGATATACATTATTATTACGTTATATTGCATTATATTCTGTAACCTTAATTCTATCTGAGGTAAAACTAAACAATCACTACTCCATCCCGTTATTTTTTTTTCTCCTTCCCTACATACTATATATAGTGTACTCAACACATCTGTGAAGGTTTCAGGCGGCGGTAACCATTATTTACCTCGCAAAACGTCTTTGAAGTTATGTTATGTTATGTTAAGTTAAGTTGGTTAAGTTAGATTGAGTTATGGTTAGGTTAAGGTTGTTAGGTTAGGTTACGGTTATGTTATGGTATGGTTAGGTTCGGTTATATAAGATTTTTAAATTTTATTACCCAAATCCAGAAAAAATCTAAGGTTGAGAACCCTAACTTTTGGGTAATAAAATTTAAAAGTCTTATATAACCGAACCTAACTGAACCGTACCTAACCTAACTTAACCTAACCATAATCTAACTGTAACCTAACCTAACAACCTTGACCTAACCATAACTCAATCTAACTTAACCAACCTAACATAACATAACATAACATAACTTCAAAGACGTTTTGCGAGGTAAATAATGGTTTCCGTCGCCTGAAACCTTCACAGATGTGTTGAGTATACTATATATAGTATGTAGGGAAGGAGAGAAAAAAAGAAAGGGATGGAGTAGTGATTGTTTAGTTTTACCTTTATTTATTACCATTGTTATTATTATGGCAGTGCTTACAGGTACGGCAGCCGTAGGAATATGGGATGACAATGGGGTAAGGCTGCCGTATCCGTAAGCACTGCATTTTATTTATTAATCTATCACCATTATTACTATCATTTATTTCAAACTGCTAGCAAAGCGACCAGTTTGTAAGTTACGAAAGGACCCCGTCCAAAATTTGTCTGTGTGTCTGTATGTGTGTCTATCTGTCTGTTTGTCTTCTATCTCCACCTAGACCACTGGAGGCATCGGAATGAAATTTTCAGGGGTCCTAGGCATCAACCCTTAGATGGTTATTATATATCAAAAACATAATGTTATTATGTAAATTTTAAAGTTACTTGTGAAAAACCTGTTATCTTGCTTAATACTGGTCGCACAGAAGACACTTTGACCTACTTCATGGTAGGTGAGTGGTTTTGGGCCTCATGGTCACCCAACATGTCTATTTACTTAATCTATTATTTATTTACAGGTTACTAACACCATTAAGAGGTGTGTATCGGATCACCAAAGGAAGGTGATGAAGAAAGGTTTGCCAACGCGAAGCAAGATTCCCAATGTTGATAATGTTATTGTTGTGGTGTCAGGCAAAGGAGGTGTCGGAAATTCTACCACGGCAGGTAACCATTACTAACTAATCATATTGTTTTTCGTAATATTCTCTCAACATATAAGATAATGATGAAGTGAATTGACTGTTTCTTACCCTTTCAGTGAACCTTGCCCTAAGCTTGGCCGAGGTGGACAAGTGTGGCGTTGGCTTACTAGACATGGATGTGTTCGGACCTTCACTTCTTCGTATGATCAATCTCAACAAAACTTCACCGCAAACTAACACAAGTGGGCAAAAAACGCATTCACATCCATCATTACAACATCAAGTAAACATTATACTCATGATATGTTATGAATTTATTATCAAACTAAACTAAAAACTTCTCTAGTGATAAATGATATAGGAATAATTTTTATTATAAGCGAGTATATTTGTTTTTATTAAACACATTATTACACTTTGCAGATCAGAAGAATGGATTCAGTTTTTGTGTAAATATGTTTGTTGTTATTGAATTTTAAACATTGTTATTCCTTACAGATCAGAAGATGATTCCTCTCTCAAATTATGGAATACAATGGTAAGTAAAAAGTTTATGTACATTATTACAGGGGGTTACAGTGTTTAAGAAGACAAACACACACACACACACACACACACACACACACACACACACACACACACACACACATTTTGTCTTGTGAGCCCAACGAGCCACTAATTGTTAGTGCTCTTACTTCTAGGTTAAGTATTGAATTTATGAAGAAGAAAAAACTGACTCCATTACAATTGCTGCCGTTAATGTTAATTTTCTTACTCAGTATTTTTCATGGTATGCAACATTACTTTATATTTTTTCTCACCAGTATGTCGATGGGGTTCTTAATAGATGAGACGGCAGCAGTAGTGTGGCGTGGACCCATGGTAATGTCAGCTGTGCAGAGGCTGCTGCTCAACACTGACTGGGATCACATCAAGTACTTAGTGGTAGACATGCTGCCAGGAACAGGTGACACCCAACTATCAATATCACAATTAATACAAGTCACCGGTAACTATTATTATTATTATTATTATTTATTATTTTTTAAACCTTGTACAGTGCTCCCTCCAATTAATATAACTCACAGATAACTATTATTATTATAATAGGTGACGATTGTGGCATGTGGTGGACGTGCTGTCTGTGCTCTCTTGATTCTTAATTTAAAGATAATTCAAGTTAATTCAAGAGAGAGAGAGAGAGAGAGAGAGATTTCACTATTACTTACTATCAATACTAAACAGCCTTTCTAATGTATTGTCAATCTTACAATTAAAAAGAAAAATGAGATGAAACGAATATTTACAGCATGTGAGTTTCCACTATTTGTTGTATCACTTGTTCTTTGTGTTAGACATTTTGTTGGCAGTCTCTCAACACTTTGTCACTATGGGTTGGGTCTGTCTCTCTTGATTTATACATTCATATATATTTAGGAGACGTAGATTGTTTTTAGATGAACTTGTGTGTCAGAAAAACGGATGTGAATGTTTCTAGTTCCCTCCTTGCAAATATATTTATGACTAGACTTGTGAGAAATACTTACTTTTTCAATATTGTTTGATGACATTGATTGGAAGGATTTTGATTTTATTGAGAATAAGTTCAAGTGAAGATGAAGCAGGAAATTGAGCTGAGCTAATTGTCTTTTTACATATAACTTTGTGTAATATTTGTATTATCTCCTGATGTTAATTTGAGACATTATCATATGAATATTATATCTTCAGAATAGTGTTATAGTTTTGTATGGAAATGCCACTTGTAACAAAATGAAAAAAAAAAGATATTCAAGAAACCTCCATATTGATGAGAACAAAATCTATTATTTTTTACACCATACCAAAGACAGTCAGTAGTTTAATGAATAAGTGAAAAGATTGTTTTTATTCATGGTGACAAGGTTTTATAATGTTCCAATATGGTGTTTGCGGATATTGTCGGCTTCACGGTGCTGGCCTCTCCATGCACGGCTCAGGAACTCATTCGTCTCCTTAATGAACTGTTTGGACGATTTGACCAGCTGGCTGATGTGAGTAATGCAATGTAAACACTTCATGTTGTTTCTATTTCCACACTGTAATGATGTCCTGCAATCCTCTTTACCTCTTTACAGGGTCTGGCGACAAGCAGGACTTTATTTATTTATTTATTTTTTTTACATATTTTTCTTGTCCCTTAGCCAGTTTCCTTTTAATGAGAGGGAAAGAAATACTTCCTCTTGTTTTTATTTCCACACTGTAATGATATCCTGCAAACCTTCCGTTATAAACCTGAACATCCTTGAACAATGAAAGGATTAATTGTTGTTTCTTATACAGGACAATCACTGTTTACGCATCAAGATCTTAGGCGACTGTTACTACTGTGTGTCTGGACTGCCTGAGCCAAGGAGTGATCACGCCTGCTATGCCGTTGAAATGGGTCTGGACATGATAGATGCCATAGCGTAAATTCCTCACACACAAATAGGATTCCTTGACAAATTTACTGAGGATTATATAAATATAAAACTCAGAATCATAGATTTTCCCTCCCCTCTCCCTCTCTCTCTTTTTATCTCTATTTTTCCCATCTTTTCAGCTCTGTGGTGGATGCAACAGACGTTCAGCTCAACATGCGGGTAGGGATTCACAGTGGGCGGGTGTTGTGTGGTATGCTGGGCCTCCGTAAGTGGCAGTATGATGTGTGGTCCAACGATGTAACAATGGCTAACATGATGGAAGCCGGAGGAGAGCCAGGGTGAGTCATTTATAACATACAGATAGATAACCAATATTTAACAGCTACTGAAGACAGGATAGCAAGATAATGACTCCTACCAATCCTATAATGACACTTAATCTCCCTTAGGCGAGTGCATATAACACAGGCGACGCTAGAATGCCTGGGTAATGAATATGAGATAGAACCGGGCGATGGATACCTACGTTCCCAGTACTTAAGAGACCACAATGTTACTTCCTACTTCATCGTTCCTCAGCCACGCCGCCGTAAGATACGTTTCCTCCCTGATGCAGTGGGAGACCGGGAGATTGTTTGACGAGGGGGATAATATGGAATGATTTTTTAGTTGGTATTATGTTGTTTGATTTGAGTTTCAGTTGGATTTTTTATATGATTTGTTAGTGTATTATGCATAGTTCTGTATATGATCTAGCTTCTCATTGCTTGTAGATGGGAGATTTGAATATTTTTTGTGTTGATTTTAGCTGTTTTGTTTTTGTAGTGTGTAAAGTTATGGTAATGTGATTCTGAAAAGATTTATGGTGTAAAAGATTCGGTTTACCTATTGAATTGTTTTTTTTTTTTTTAATTATAGCGATGTAAGAAACAGCTTTTAGAAATGTAGGAAAAATAATAGATTCTTTAAATAATACACTACATCTGCTTTATTAAATCTAACTGCTAATTAATTTATATTTTTTTATGTTAGTTTCTGAAGCTATGTCAAAATGTAGTGGCTTTCTTAATTTGCATCTAATTTCTATATTTATTTTTTTCCAGAGAGATATATATAATTTGCTTTTATTTATAAGTTGCCTTTAACAGTGAGCCTAACTTCTTGTAGCCATAGATTGTATGTCTTTTTTGAGTTATCATAGAAACAGACATACTCAGACGGCAATATAGAAAAAAGATAATGAAATGTTTAGAGTTTTGATTTAGAAAAAAGGGAATCATTATCACCTCGTAGTTTAGTCAAATTGTTTTCCTTTTTCCATTTTTTAATATTCTTGTGATGAAAATAAAGAAAATAAAAAAAGATATATTAACCCTTAACATCCGGGGATCGTACATGTACGATCATAGTGCTCCGTCTGGTGAGACGGTGATCGTTCCGGTAATCATGAATTTTCCCGCCGCGTTTTCGTATTTTGGCGCGTTTGTTTCAAGTCGAAAGGCGAGTATAAGTAATTGGCAACTCTTTCCACTAGCTCAGCTGTCACTATGAGTGATCTAAATTCGCCTTACTTACCTTTTTTCCTTCATGGAGAAAACATCTGGCACCTCCCTAGACACGGCGGGTGAAACTCACCCTCCGGGTGAAAGAGGCAGTATGGATACTGATATGCATATGTCATATGACAGTGATTTAGAAATTACTGAAGAGAGCGAGGACAGTGAATATTATTTTGAAGAAATTGAAGACAGCAGTAGTGATGAATATAGTGATGAAGACACGGAGCAAACATCAAGTATGCGTATCTCACGTACTGTCACAGGATCTCGTGGGCGTGGAAGGTCACGTGGGCGTAGCAGAGCTATAATGAGACCTAGAATTGCAGCACAAGCTTCCACAGGTGCTGCTGCAAATGCAGATGATTTTAGATGGAACGAATGTGAGGATTTTACTCCAACTATGCCCGTGTTTGCTGGTGTTTTGCTGTTTCATGCAGTATCACACCCTCAAGATATTCTAAAAAGAAGACCTGGTACGGGACTCTACATTCGACGGAGGGCATCACACCAGTCGCAAGGTAGATATAATTTATATTGTACTAACAACAATAGTGTTACTTTCAAAATTCACTGAATACTCATTTTACACAAATTGTGTCTGGGTGAGTGTGTAGGTGGTAGGGGAGGACAGCTGTGTGTGTCTACGGCCTAGGCTATCTCCCCTTTCCTTCTTATCGCGGAAAGGGGAGAGGCAGTGTGTACACAACAGCCTACTCTCTCTCTCTCTCTCTCTCTCTCTCTCTCTCTCTCTCTCTCTCTCTCTCTCTCTCTCTCTCTCTCTCTCTCTCTCTCTCTCTCTCTCTCTCTCTCTCTCTCTCTCTCTCTCTCTCTCTCTCTCTCTCTCTCTCTCTCTCTCTCTCTCTCTCTCCACATACACACGCACACAGACACACATACACACACACTTCTTATAAGATATGTTTATATGTGATCTCTTTTCTTCCAGAGTTTGCTGAGGCAACATTCTTCTTTGGTGCAATGCAGCGCAAAATTCTACTGTTTGTAGATGGAGAGGGAGGAGGGGGTCGGGGAGGTGAGAAGGAACCTTGTTGGGCAAGTAGAGAGATGTTTGACGGGGAAAGTTGAAATGATACGTGCGGGGAGGGAGAGTGAGGTGATAAAGATGGCTCAGGTGACGTAGGATGGTCAGATGATGGAGGAGGCTGAGGTGATAAAGATGGTTCAGGAGGAGAGTGAGGGTGAGGTGACGAAGGAGGATGAGGGAGTGGAGATTGTGGCAAGTGGGGGGTGGGGAGTTGTCCGTCCATCACTAAGTCGCTACTGATAGAAGCACGTGGTTCAGCGCGATGTTGCTACCATGGTGAGTCTTGGATTTGTGTCATCCTTCCCATTATTTTCATATAATTTTATATATATATATATATATATATATATATATATATATATATATATATATATATATATATATATATATATATATATATATATCTCCCTCTTAGTGCGTATGTGTGCAGTCATATTCAATGATACATCAGAAAATGCTGTGTGCAGGTCATTGTGTCAGTGTGTGTGTGTGTGTGTGTGTGTGTGTGTGTGTGTGTGTGTGTGTGTGTGTGACCATGAACGAAAAATTGTCTCTCTCTCTCATTGGAAGTACAATTATCTCATCTAAAAGAAATTCCCAAAAGGAGAGAGAGAGAGAGAGAGAGAGAGAGAGAGAGAGAGAGAGAGAGAGAGAGAGAGAGATAGATAGATAGATAGATTCACGGGCAGCGATATCGCACTGCGGGTCATTTCTGCGCCACGGGACACAGCGGGCTGCAACACGCTTTCGGAAAGATATTTATGATACACAATAACTTTACTTCCATAGGTCATAGCGCGCAGGTTAGTACATCATTGCACTCAGAATAAAAAATATAATTTGGTTTTTATAGATAAAATTATCTTCTGGCGTTTCCTAATTTTCCAAAAGTTACCCGGAGATGGGAACGGAAAATAATTTAGCCACCCGGAAGTTAAGGGTTAAATAATCTCATATACAGGAGTTAATAATAAAGTCAATTATAGTGACTCGAAGAGCTCTTTTTATTTATTTTTTATTTTATTTTATTATTTTTTTTGCCAGTACACTTTTAATGTTAAAAAATAAGATGGATCTTGTGCCTATATATACACATGACTAGAGAAAGTAAGTAATGTGTGTGTGTGTGTGTGTGTACGTATGCATGTATGTATGCGTGTGTGTGTGTACGTATGTGTGTCTGTGTACGTATGTGTGTGTGTACATATGCGTGTGTGTGTGTGTGTGTGTGTGTGTGTGTGTGTACGTATGCATGTATGTAGGCGTGTGTGTGTGTACGTATGTGTGTGTGTGTGTGTGCGCATACATGTGTGTGTGTACATATGCGTGTGTGTGTGTGTGTAAGGGACAGACACCCCTTCAGACAGTCATGATGCAGTAGACCGTCAAGTGTCAGTAGAAAGATGCATCAAAGCTTAGCAATAAATGTTTAAAGTAGTAATTGAGTCACTTTTTTTCAATATATAATTCATCATAAACCATCATTGGTAAAGCCGTGCAAGTATGTATACGTATGTGTATAACTATTTTCTCCTCCGTGTTGATGTAGTAAAGTATTGTGTTGTATGAGCTTTGATAATTAATAGTTTTGTAAAGTTTGGTCAATTTATTTTCATTAATTCATAACACAACACATTTCAAAGGTTATGTTGAGTGACAATTTTTTTTTTTTTTTTTTTATTATGTTATCTGACCATTTTAAGTGATTTTCCTTATTTTAATTTGTACTAAAAATTAATTATTTGCGAGGTGGGCACAAAATATTTCATGGCTGTCCTGCTCCTATATTTGGTCTGTATTTTATTATGTTTTTTTCTTACACACTTATTTTTATTTAATTCCATCTCTTAATTAATAAACTTTTCACAAGTTTTCCATCAATTTTCTGTTATGTCCGCCTGATGTAAATATTAACTAACACGTACTAGTTATTTATCTATTAATATATAAAATAACTCGCATGCTTTGTAACCTTAACAGGAAAAAATAACAAAGCACTAACACACTCCACAGAAGTAAAATATAATCATAATATTAGCATGGCATTAACTAACACACATAATATCGCTTCTAACAATCTGTTCTTTGCCTGAATAAATAAATAGTGACTTAGTTGGGGGCTTTCAAAGTATATATATATATATATTTTTTTTACATTCTTCAACTTGAGAGAAAAGCTGGACTGAATAATTTCCCTGACTAGGTAATACGGGTATTGTAATATGTTCATAATGGAATATTTAATCATTAGAAGCTGTAATTAAAAAGCTTAATGAGTTACAGCACATCGTATATGCATGAACATAATATACAAACACATTTAAATTCAATATAAGCTTTTGGTTAGCGATAGAATGCATGACAGTTTTTCAGGGAGTCAAAAATAAGCCAGTTTTGTATCATGCATATAAAGTCATATATATATATATATATATATATATATATATATATATATATATATATATATATATATATATATATATATATATATATATATATATATATACGCTAGATCTATGCAAAGGGAGTATGTTAAGCTATGATGAATAATGTTTCTATATTCATTATATCATAAGCATAGATGTGTTTTTTAATTCTTTCAGTAGCGCTTTATTTCTTTTGTAAGATCTTTTTATCGTAAAGGGCTTAGTAAGTTGAGGATTTTGTTTAATTCATGTATAAAGAATAAAAAGTAATGTCATGAAATCACATTTTGGAATTGCTTTTTGGAGTTTTTCATCTTGATTCATAAACTCATTTTAGTTTTGTGTATCATCTTAGCTTGGCCCCAAAGATTGCTACATAGACACGTGAATCTACTTCTTTTCAATGTGACCCAAAGATTAGCCTGTAACTATTTGTCTATTTGGGTGCATACGTAGTTTAAAGTTATAAAAGCACTTTGCTTGTAGAGCTTCTATGTCTATCTCATAACTAACCAATCTTCTTGTTCTTTGTGGTGGTGGTGGGGATGTGAGGGAGGGAGGAAGGTGGAGAATGGTGGTGACGAGACTATATCTTCCACCTCCACTCTCCACTCTCTCCATCCCTCCCTCCCCTCGTCCCTCCACCTCCACTCTTTACCTCCACACATCATTGGTGCTGCAACCCCGCAACACAACACTGCAGCCCCTCCTGTTCAACACTCTGCAGGTCCGGTCAGCCTTAGGGTCTACACATCGCCGGAAATTATCCTTCAAGAACGTGAGCAATGTATTGGTCCAGCTGCTGCATTCCATCAAGTACTCCATGGAGATGCCTTTCTCTAACATGGACATCCCACCCCAGGAAAAGTCAACCTCAATTACTAAGAAGGTAAGATGTCTGACTATCACATCCATGTATCACTGGGACAAGGGAAGAACAGACACTATGTTCTCGTTCTTCTTATGTTCATCTATGTGTTTATTTCAGTTGTTTCCAGCAGAAGATTAGTGCAGTTTTGCTTTGTTTGATTGTAATATCTGCTTCATATTGTTTGCTATACAATGGCAAATTTGAAATGTGTTTTAGACTAATTTAATAGAGATTTGTAGATTGCATAGTCTTTAACTGAAGACTATTTAGGTATTGTACAAGCTGAAGTTAAATTTTATTCTATATTTAATGTTTGTGTTAGATATTGCAGTGAACGAAACGCATTTTAAATTGTATTGATTGTTCTTTGGAAATAATTTTGATTAGAATGTCATTTTCAAAAGATACAATTGGACTTTAGTATTCTTGATAAAGTTATAATAATCTAATTAATTTTCCCCAGATATTAATGTAATTTTTAACATTATGAATAAATCTGGTTAGAGCATTTATGATTTTGAGGAATTATTTTAGCAATGCTTTTTATGCTGATTTTGAGCATTGATGAAAACATTACAATTTGATTATATACATTGAT
>JAXIVD010001020.1:52500-72500 GCA_036785275.1 Cancer borealis
CAATATATGGTTTTAAAATGAAGCTAGATAATTATTGGGGCAACAGAGACGGGATAGCATGAGCTTAGCTCTCCCCCCCGTATGCTACAATTAGGTAAATACAATTAGGTAAATACACACACACACACACACACACACACACACACACACACACACACACACACACACACACACACACACACACACACTCACTCACTCACTCACTCACTCACTCACCTACACTCACTGCCACAGCCTGTACTCATCTTAATTATCCAGCTAGAGTCCATCCTCATATGGACACAGAATTGCTAGTAATATATTCGTACCTACCCTTCTCTCATTACGCTTGGCATTTTGGTAATAATTCTATCTCAGACACACGTATGAAAGAGTTAGTGTATATGTGAAGCACTCTGGAGTCTATCAAAATGCCTGTATATAATTTGGTTCAACCCTATTATTGCTAGTAGCATTATCCAGTATTATGGATGGCTTGATGCATCCTGTTCTATTCACATCATAGCAGTTAGTAGATCGGGGACTTTATATACAACTAAACTGTGGCTGTTTTTATTTATTTTTATTTTAGAAGCTCTGTATGTATGTAAGCTCAATGTTTGAATCATTAGTTTTATTCTTAAGTTCTCTCTATAATCGGGGGACAGATAGTTTGTTTGTTGGGGAATTAATCTCTACTATTCAGGTAACAATCCACTTCGTTGTAGCTGAGTTGGTGTTCCATAAATGTTGACTTTCACTCGTAATCTTCCTCCCTTCATAACTTGCATTTATATGGACTGCATCTAATAAATTGTGTCCTCCTCCTCCTCCTCCTCCTCTGCTACTACTTCATATCTATAGTTTATGGTCTACCTTTTAGCTCTTTGCAAACAGCCACAAACCTTCACTTGTAGATTATTGAGAGTGTACAGTATTCAGATGTGTCACACTTGTTCCACCTGTTATTGCAACCTATTTCAATCATCCTTCCTTGCTACTCACTCTATTCATTTGCTAATGACTCTTGTCGTATTCAGCAGTATGTTTGCGCCTCATTTGAAGGTCTATTCCATTATGCACTTTAGATCTAATTCTGTTTTGCCAATTCAGTTAGATACGATACTATTATAACTCTTCTGAATCTTGCCTATTATTCTTATGCAATGATTCTCTCAATTATTTTATTATTTGTAAAGAATCTGCATTTGTTTATTCATTGTGTTATTTATGGATTTTGAGTCTTAATATGGTCATTTCAATAAGAACACAAAATTATCTTATAATCCTATCAATTGACAAAGTTAGTGTTGAGTTTTTTTTTTTTTTTTTTTTTTTTTTTTTTTTTTTTTTTTTTTTTTTCTCTCACATGCACTGCACGTCATTCTTTGCAAATGTAAAACCCTTTCATAGAATTGTGATCCGCAGATTTATATATTTGACTTTTCAGAAATCTTCGTGTTTAATATGATTTCTCTTTTTTTGATGTATTGCTGCCAAAGAGTTCATAGGTGACGGAATGTATGAAGTTTACAAATACATTTATTGAGTTATGGTTCTATAGGACATTTAACCCATTGAATACAAATAGGTATCAGCGTTATCAATAGCGTCAAGAACCATATATTCCATTAGTAATTTGAAATACTCGGCAGACTCGGCTAATCAGATATACCAATATATATAGTACAACAAGTTCTTCTGAAGTGTTCTTGCAAATCATTATACTTATAGATTAATTAATAAATATTCCTCTGAAATAGAATCATTTCATTAGAATGTCTATAAATCAGATATTCATTACCATTTCCTACCAAAAAATGAATGTCAGTATTGAATATGTCTTCCACATATAATACAAAATTAAAAGCAGTTAATTGTATCATTATTTAAAAAGAAAATTACGTGCACACAGAAAGATCTATATATTGAGTATGAATTTATGTTAAGTAATTACAGTTTATTAATAAGATACATTAGACATAAGTTTACTTTATTTATATATGCTTTTTAGTGTATCAGGTTTGACTAATGATAGAACAGTTAGCAAATAGTCTGTAGCTAAACTTACGTAGATTATGTAGTCATATATAAGGTCTTTAAAATATACGTTCTTTACTTTCAGTCCAGTCTTCTGTCAGATAAATTCAAGCGACCCTTCAAGAAGAGACACTCATCCCTCCCACACGCCCCTTCAAATAGAGTCAATAAATATTTGGCTCAAGCGATCGAGGCGAGATCAGTGGACCGAGAAAAGTCAACCCACGTCTCACTGATCACGCTATGCTTCAGAGACAAAGAAAAGGAGAGACACGTAAGCATAAAACTTAATCATATCATATAGTAACATTTAAAAATTTAATCATAGAACACAGTAATATTCTAAAACATTTATTGATTAGTTTTGTAATGTACCAGTTTATTTATTTTTATGGAATTAGCGTAATGTATTGTGGGAAGTAGGATTATTATAACTAAATGATTTTGATGTTGATAATTAATTTGATATTCTCTCGTTATTTTGAAGATGATAATTAATTTGATATTCTCATTATTTTGACATTGATTATTAATTTGTTCTTCTCTCGTTTTCTCCTCCTTTAGTACCATGAAGAACAGGACGTAGTCGTTTTCTCCTCCTTTAGTACCATGAAGAACAGGACGTAGTCGTTTTCTCCTCCTTTAGTACCATGAAGAACAGGACGTAGTCGTTTTCTCCTCCTTTAGTACCATGAAGAACAGGACGTAGTCGTTTTCTCCTCCTTTAGTACCATGAAGAACAGGACGTAGTCGTTTTCTCCTCCTTTAGTACCATGAAGAACAGGACGTAGTCGTTTTCTCCTCCTTTAGTACCATGAAGAACAGGACGTAGTCGTTTTCTCCTCCTTTAGTACCATGAAGAACAGGACGTAGGTTTTGGCAGTTCTCTCCTGTGTTCATTGTTCTTGCTGCTGTTCGTGGCGTCTGTTCAAGCATTGGTGTTGCCTCGTACTCTGCTCTTCCTCTTCCTGTTCCTCGCTGCATTTGTCACCATATCTGTTATATTAATTGTTCTCCTTGCATCAAGGTAAGCATACTGAGAATTTGATTCATTATTACTTGCATGCCTGTGTAATTGGATGTATATATTTAACAGCTGATAAGGAATATGTCAGTGTTAAAAATGATCATAAGTTTAATAATTTTCTATGCTTTTCAAACAGGTTGAAGGTTACCACTTGGGATCCGTCAAGAAGGTTTGTGCTGCGCCTCGTGTTGACCATCGTGGCTGTGACTGTCATTTATATTATGGCTCAGGTTAACTCGGTAAGGCAAACATTCAACAACTATTTATAAACAAACGATCAAGGAACTGATAATAAATTCTTCATAGTAATTATAGCACAGATGAGCTTGTTAATTAATAGGTTAAAAAGCAATGTTATTTATGTGAAATTAGATATAGTGTCTCCCATCTTTCCAGTTCACATGTGACTTGCCGTACGTTGCCTGCAAACCCAACATGACTATTGAAACCTCAAGGCATCGAGGATCACAGGAGTTTGTTCGTAACTTGTGGTGTCCGCTGCCGGATTATATTCCTCTCTCGTGTGTCCTCGGGTTTATATCCGTAGCTGTGTTCCTGCGTTTGCCTGTGTTAGTGAAGGCGCTGTTGGTGACCTCAATGGCGACTGTGTATGTGCTGCTGATATGCCTCACACACCTGTTATGATGCACGCGTTGGCTAAATATCACTGCCTTTTTATGTGGATTTATTTAGGAACTTGTCTAAATTGTGTATATGGAAAGTGAGGTTATGATTTTCAGTTGTTACTCTTCAGTTTTAGATTTCACTTCATGAGTTTAAATTGATTTAAGGACTTATAATCATGTTTTTACTTATTAACATTGAAGTTTTGATGACCTAAAACAATAATTAAGGTATTGGTAATCTTGTAGTTTATGTTATACTTATGATTTATAATGATGTTTGATGTAAGCAATGTTAATATTTCTTCCTCCAGGGCAGTGGTACCAACAGAAGTGTTAGCAGTGTTATACATTCTGCTGTTTTTGTTAGCAGTCATTGCTCATGGTCGCCAGGTTGAATGGACGGCAAGACTTGACTTTCTATGGCAATGTCAGGTATGTAGGAAGTATATACTATATTAATTAATTTATTTATTTATTATTATTATTTATTGTTTTCTTTTGTGTTTTTTATTTTATTATATATATATATATATATATATATATATATATATATATATATATATATATATATATATATATATATATATATATATATATATATATATATATATATATATATATTATATATATATATATATATATATATATATATATATATATATATATATATATATATATATATATATACTTTTTATTTTATTTTATTTTATTTATTTTTTCTCAAGTGATGTGACAATTAGACTACTTTTTTTTTTATCAGTATGTGTACTTCATGGCTCTCTTAAATCTGAAGTTATACTGTATAAAATCTACCAAATCCACCATATTTCACATTATTCAAACTCAATTATCATCACTTTTTCTTTTCTTAATAATCTTTCTCAAAATAATGTTGTACCCGGCCAGGCTGCAGAGGAGAAACAAGATATGGATGCACTGCAGGAGAGTAATCATCGCATCTTATTCAATCTTCTACAAGCTCATGTAGCAACACACTTCCTAGACAATCAATTTAGGAACAACATGGTAGGTAGTGTGTGAGGGAGTCAAGTATAATATTAAGAAAGTTTTGTTAATGTCTGATTCCTTTGCCATTTTATGAATTATGAAATGCTCTTTTTAAGACTATTACATATGGTAAATCTATACTTCAAAACATCATAATATGTGTGTTATTGTTTATTCTTTTAAGTTAATTTTCGTCTGATTCCTTGCATCTCTGCCATTTTATGAATTATTAAATGCACTTTTTAAAACTACATATATTAAATCTGGACTTAAAAACTTTATAATATATATGTTATTACTCATTTTAATCTCACTTTCGTCTCACAAAAAAAATGTGTTATGAAATGGTGAGTGATTTTGCAATTTGCCATTTTATGAATTATGAAATGCACTTTTTAAAACTATATATATATATATATATATATATATATATATATATATATATATATATATATATATATATATATATATATATACATATATATAAAGTTACAGTCGTGTTGGGGTGGTGTTTGCTTCCATCCCTAACTTCCATGAGTTCTACACTGAACTTGCCGTCAACAACCAAGGCACCGAATGCTTGCGTCTTCTTAATGAGATCATCGCTGACTTTGACGAGGTGAGAAAAGAATAAATTGATATTCATCAATTAGGTTTCAATCAAATAATATGCTTGGGTTATGCATACTTTTTTCAATTCATTTTTAGAAATGTTTATATTTGGTAACCTATTGTAGTGTAGTTTATTTTAGATGTTTTTGTATTTGTGAGGTTATTATAGTGCAATTTTACATATATATACTATAGTCTTACATGTATATCGTGTAGTTTTATAAGTATGTTCCTTAAGAAAGAAGTAAGAACCCAATCCAAAGCAAGTTTGTTTTCTGTATTACACAGACTAAATAAGGTATAGTATATTATTTTTTTTTTTTCTTAGTCGTTGCACCTTTAAATTCATGCCGGAAAACTGAGGGAACCAGAATATTGATAATCAACCTGTATTATTACTATTATTATTTTTTTTTTTATTATTATTATTATTATTATTATTATTATTATTATTATTATTATTATTGTTATTGTTATTGTTGTTTTATCAGTTATTGGATGACAAAGGTTTAAGTCAGTGGATAAGATTAAGACTGTTGGGTCGACCTTCATGGCTGCCGTGGGACTGATGCCGGACATGAGGATCTTCGACCACAAGGAAGAGTCTGCCAGCTACTACTTGTCTGTCTTGGCCGAACTTGTCTTTGCTTTCAGGGAAAAGTTGGCGAATATTAATGAAAATTCGTACAACAATTTTACCCTACGAGTTGGTGTGTATTTTGTGTTTTTATAATTGGTTTGTGTATCTATCTATATAATTGGCTTTTATATACATGAATGGGTGTTGGACAAGACAAAGCATCTACGTACATATTTACCTCTAAGTCTCTTGGGCCTCTTGTTTATATGAAAATGGGAGATAATAAGTATTTTTTAAATATTTCTATTTCTCCTACTCTCCTCTGTACAGGGTCTGGCGACAAGCAGGATTTTTCTTCTTTTTTTACCTATTTTTTGTTGTCCCTTAGCTAGTACCCTTTTGATGTAAGAAATAAAAAAATTACATCTTCATTATATTATATCTTCATTATTTCATCATAAAACCCCTTCCCTTGTATAGGTATGAACATTGGTCCTGTTGTTGCTGGAGTGATAGGTGCAAGGAAGCCTCAGTACGACATCTGGGGAAACACCGTCAATGTTGCCAGCAGAATGGACTCAACGGGTCTACCTAACCATACACAAGTAAGACTTTACCTTTCCTGTAGGTGCTGCTGTGGCTGTTTGTCCCACACTCTTGACAATTTTAGTTTATATCTTATAATTTTATTATGCATTAAAACAACTATTTATCCCCATCAACACAGATGACAGAGGAGGTGTTTCAAGTCCTTCGCAACAGACCGTATCAATTCCAATGCCGAGGAAAGGTCAAGGTGAAAGGGAAGGGAGACATGACGACCTATTTCCTGATTGACCGCAAGGAGCCGACCACCATCAAGGCAGAGGAAGGTCACCACCTACCGCCTCCCAAGGTTCCTTCACATCTACAAGCCTATGGTGAGTTAATAGAACCTTAATACAACTTAATAGTTTAGCTTAATCATTGAAAACTTGTGTGTCTTTTGAAAATGTCAGATTAAGATGTTATTGCATTATTTTTGTTATTAAATGAATGACTGTTTGAAGGCAAGTTGGGAATTATTTTATTTATTTATTTGTTATTCCTTATTCATAATTATAAATGACCAAATGTTTTACTTTTATATTTTATGTTAAGACATAATCTAAGAATTACTTACATGGGCAGCTTAATTATGGATAAATTCACATATCTATAAACACTAATTACTTTTTCTTAAGTATATGTAAGTATTTATTAGATTGTATCACAAATTATTGAATATTTTTACACTTTCTTCATGTTTTATAATGCAGATCCCACCTCAAATCTACTGGCGTTGCTCACATTGTACTCGTATCTCTAAGTAAAATAATATCATGCATTTCTCTGTTGACGCATCACAAAACAGGACTGAAACCTCTAAAGAAAGATGCAATTATTTCAGCATGATCCTCTGTAAGCCCTTCACACCTTACATAACGTCTGCATAACCACACCACACACCTATAACTGAATCCCTGACATATACAATGGCGAAAAATTATCAAGCTCGTTAAATGTTGTGTTTCATAATTTTTCAAGACGAGTGATTGATTAATAAGTAAATATTTCAAAAACAACGCATCCGGATGTAGATTCTTTAATATATTTCGCATTGTACTATCAGAAATTTAGATTATTTACTACTATTGCAGCAGACGTTAATACTTGCATGTTGTGTGTGATGATATTATAGATTTATGTCGAGGCAGAGGTGGGAAGCAGGGAAAGGGAAATGAAAATACATTCCTCATTGGTAATTTCATAAGCACATATCTTCTTTACATTGGGTTAAATTATTACATTACTTATTGTTAACGTGTTATGGGTGCATGGGAGGACTGAGGGCAAGAGTGGTTTGGGTGTTGGTGGGTGGACAGAAGGTCTCCTAAGGTAATGTTGAACCTCATGGAGAAGCTTATTTAAGGTTATTTATACGTGTGATTCTTCTACCTTTTTCCTTTTTTCACAATTAGTTATAAAATTTCCTAGTAGATATATTTTTTTGACTATTCTTAAGAAAATTTTCAACTAGCTAGTCATGAGTTTTTTCAAAATTCATCACAATTTTTCTCAATCCTGGTCATAATTTATTCAGTAGACACTTGGTGAAACTTAAACACAAGGTCATAATGGTTTGAATTTGGACCCTAATATACAAAAAAAAATTTACCCAAACCCACAACCTTGATTCTCTTAATAACCTTCAACTGTCTTTAAATTGACAGAGAGAGAGAGAGAGAGAGAGAGAGAGAGAGAGAGAGAGAGAGAGAGAGAGAGAGAGAGAGAGAGAGAGAGAGAGAGAGAGAGAGAGAGAGAGAGAGAGAGAGAGAGAGAGAGAGAGAGAGAGAGATTCACCCTCTTGGCTGATTTTACACTGACTCTCCTATACCCCCATACCTCCATATCCCATACCCTAAGTAACTCCCCAACCCCATGGCATGTCCCCCACTAGCCCTGGATCATGGGTGTGGTTGGCCCATGTGGCCCGCGTATTGTGTGGTTGGGCAGTGTGGCAGCACTCTCCACACTCCCCACTCCTCTCGCCACCCACACCAACGCCACTACCACACCCACAATAGTAAGGTGTTTCCAGTGTTTGCATGCCTGTACCCGCCACCCTCATGCTATCCTTGGAAGGGGGAGTACAGGTTGACTATTAATAATTCGGTAATCAATATTCCTGCTCCATCAATTTTTCGGTATGGATTTCAGAGCACTGTTTTAGATTTCCCGAGATGCAGCGCCACTGTTTTTGGGTGGCGCTGTTTATGTTTTCATGCTGGAAAACTGATGGAACTGGAATATTGATTGCTGGATTATTGATAGTCAGCCTCTACAAAGGTTGACTTGGAAGGGTTTGGTACGGCTGGGTGGTTCATTGGGACTGTTATTACTGTACATCGTTTTAGGTTAGAAGTGTATACGCAAACTAAGATATTTGGTGTGGGTATTTGTAATGTGTGAGGTGAATGAATTTTGGTTATTCTAGGATGGTTATTTTTTTTGTTCAGCGTAAAACTGTGGAAGTTGTGAATTGAATGTGTGGAAAGGGTAACCATTTTTCATGTAAATATTTGCAGTTTGTGTGTATGTGTATTTTATGTTTTATGTGGTAAAGGGAAATAATAATCAATATGTTAATTATATTTTGTAAGAATTATTAAATTAACCTTTATATAAATTAAATCAACAAAGTATATCTATTTCATTTTAGTGTTTTAGCGAATACTGAACTACATATATTTGTATGATTTCCTTAAACTATAGTCATTAACACAGGGATTCATATTAAACTTATAAGATTCTGATTTGCAAGTTAGTATTTATGCCTTTAAAGTAATAACATTGTATTGAATAACTGATCAGCCAATACTGTAATGTTCATACTATCCTTTAGGAATAATAACTTAACCAATCAAATAATATCCATGATGAATTATTCAACTATTTAGTTTATGATTTAGTATGTTGTGGCGGTGTGATGTGATAAGGTTGTTGGGTTATGGATGCAGGTGTTGAATGGTGTGTCTATCTGCTTGTACATCATTCTCTCCCCTTATAATAATGGGTAATGGGGATGCAATGGAGAGGAATTGTTACGTGCATGAAGTGAATGTCTGTCCTGAGAATGGATCTAGATTATTATTTTCTCATAAGAAATAGGATATGACAAATTTGTTTATATGGACAAGAGTTAGAAGACAATTCATTATGAGGTGCATTCTTTTTCTTTAGTGGTAATATCTTGTAAAATAAAAAGAATGGACTTTGTAAATTTGACATTGCATGATGGGTAGAGTTTATCAGTAACTTTGTAATATATTTAGATCATTGTAGTAATTACTGAATAGAAGTTAATGGTTCTTATGTATTTTAGGTAATAATACTTTGTAATGAAGATGATGTTATTTAGAATTGTAATGTAGTGGACTATGTGGTCAGTTCAAAGTAATCATCCACATTAAGGGGAGGAAGTACAGCAAACAGTTACAAATATGTACAGCTTCTTGGATGAAATTAAGACCACAGTTTTAATATATCTTAATTTATGCTTTATAGAAAGTATATGTGTTAAGTATTAATTTGAAAACAATGTTGTAATTACATTGACTAATTGCATTCATTAAGCTGTACATGTTCGTGTCTGTTTGTGTACTTATTACTACTATTCTTTACTTAAACAGTATTCAAAGGTGACTGTAGATCCATCTGTGTAGTTCTATGTATCTATGTATATTCCAAATTAATTTTAAAAAGATCATTTAGAAGTATCTATGTATAGGTTGACTTAGAGTTGCAGTTATGAAGGTAATTCATTTTCCTTTTATATTGACAGGTGGACTGATTGGGGGCGTGGCCACAACCTTGGCCATGGTGCCCCCCAAGGTGCCGCCCCATGGCCGCAGCCTCTCCCAGGTTCTAACCAGCCAGCTGGTGCAAGGACAACCAGCTGGGACACCTCGATCTAGGCGCAACAGAGACTCGTTCTGTGATGACTTACAGGCGATGACAATTAGTGCCGGCCAGAACCTTTCTAAGTCAGGAGGAAGGCAAGGAGGGGACAGTCAGAGGTGTGAGGAGGAGCCACTGTTGACTAGAATCCCTCCAGCTCCCTTAGATGCTCATGTCCTCCCACCAAGATTCTCAGTCTCACAGATGTGTTCCAGCAAGTCTCAAACACCAACTCGTACCGCCATGCAACAGATTAAACCCCAGTCCTCCATCACTGCCCTTAAGCCATACTCACAGTCCTGTCCTCGCACATACCGCTCGGATGAGTACAACCTCCCTCTGAGTGCGTATGCTCCGGCGTGGATCCAAGCTCAAGGTCACAGCACACCTCACCAATGATCTAATACCGGGAATGCTGTCAAGAAATCATCCTGACGGAACTGAACTTCCCCGAGAAAAGAGAATGATGATGTCCAGCTAAGGCTTCCCGATGCAAGCAGATCATGTCTTGGCGGAGGACTGATTCTTCCGCCTATGCCGCGCCATCACCACGTGGAGGAAGCTGACGTACGGCATAAACTGCGTTCATTCGCCAGGCATTACAGTGATGATAGTTTGCACGGGTCATCCCATAGAGACCTTCACTCTACCCGTATTCATTCCTCTGCGGATGAAATCAGTTCTCTAAATCGTTCTCCGAGTTTAAGTTCATCTGTCGAGAGTTTCTCCCGCACAGACTTTTCTTGGACTGACGCTGACTCTCCATCACCTCAACACACTCCTTCCTTAAGTGATGAACATTTTAAATACATGTTCAGTGGTATTAACATGGAAGGAGCTGCAGCACCTGGCTTTAGGGAACTCTCACCACAGATTTACTCAGACTATTTGTCAAGTGTCAAAGCTTCAAGTGATGAAAGTTCGTTACGTTTAAACAGTCTTTCCCGGGACTCTACGACCTATTCCTATCCTAACGTGCCAGGACTTTGGAGGGAAACCGACATAACCAGTCCAGGTCCCGAGGAGAGGATGCCGAGGGATGACTTAGTGATACCAAAGTTAACGGCTGAATTCTCTAGTGACAAAGTGAAGCGTAGTAAACTTAGTGATAAGACGGAGGCGAAAGTTCCTACACAGGTTGACAATTGTGTAAGTCATAGCGCTTCCCCATCGAGTGAGAAAGTGAGACCCGGATGTAGGTTAAGCTATGTCGATTGTGACCTTAATTCCCCTTCAAGAACTAGTGCATCCGGGAGTACAAGCCAAATGCGCAGCTTAGAAAGGAGTCCGCAGGAAACCTCAGCAATGACTCCTGATAGTGTAATTATGTCAAAAAAGTGTTCTCTCTCGAGGGAAGAAAGCCAGAAGGTGGGTAATCACATTCAATTAGAACAAAAACAGTCACGTAAACGAAATCCAGAACGTCAGAAAAAGGATGGAGAGTGTTAGACACCGAGCTCTTGCATCAAGCACCAAGACTCCCGAAAAGACCAAAATAGAGAGAAAACTGGAAAAATCATCAACATTTGAGGGAATACCAGAGGATGGCAAGTCTGCATCTCTTGACTGCAGTAAAGGAAGGTATGGTGGTTTGAGTGGAAGTAGTGATATTGAGCAGGAAAGGGAAACACGGCATCAGGAAACCTCAGACGTTAGTAACAATAATTCAAGTAGCGAGTTCCTGGCACACTATGCAGGTAACACTAGAAGGCTAATCGGCCTTTCAAAAAGCTGCCCATCAACAGGAAAAGGAGTTGAATAATATGTTTGGGAATCAGGTCAGATTGGATCCACTGTCTGTCAAACCAGTTACAGCAGAGTTGATGAACCTTGACCCCATAATGCTTGGCCTTCATTTTGACCCCCACGGTAATCAGACAGTGCTGCAGCTGACCTCTGCTTCTGTAGATGGGGATTTATCGCCCCACCAGCCAACCACTCCCCAGCTGGCCGAGACCCTGCCACTAGACCCTAGAGCACACGCTGCCCGAGGTCTTCTTGGCCACAAGTTTCCTCTGGAGATTCCTGCCCCAGAGAGAATCAGTCTCCCCCAGAGTGTGAGGAAATTTGTTGGCTCCAGGTAACCAGTGACGTCTTGCTAATGTTGCTGTTTCTCCACTACTAACATTGCCTACCTTGGTGACTGTACTGTGTTGCGTCTTGAGTCTTGATACAGAACTTGGAGTCTAGTTCCCTGGCACTCTCCATTTTGACTAGAGAATACTTTTTGCTGCTCTTAGCTTTCACTCTTGTTACTTAGGTGATATGAAGGTATAGACTTGTTGTTATATAGAGGAAGCCTTATTAATGGTGCTATAAGTCTCATTTCAGTTCAAGCTTCTGCATATGTTCTAATATTACTAACAGCACTTGCCTCTTGCTATATAATACTTTTAAAACATTAACTATTTGGGAATCTATAACCTCCTTCAACTTTCCATAACGTACTTTTACACAGGGAGTTTAGTCTTGTGTGTTATTAGATTATTTTTTCTAAGGAAGTTTAATAGAAATTCCACACTTAAACATCTTCAATATAGATAGATTACATGCAGTCACTGATTTGGATTTGCATTCAATTTTTATGTATGAATTTACAAACAATTGATTTCTATATAAAAGCCACTTTCTTGCAATATCAAAGATCAGTAAAATATCCATTGTGACTTAGCTAGAAATAGTAATGATTTTTCATATAAATATTTACTATTCCAGGCTTAGAAGACTCATTAAGGTGTTAAATAGTTATTAATATCAAAAGAGTAATGGGATTGTCAATGTCAAAATTAATTATACTGATATATATAATTTGTTGGGTTGATTTAATACTTGCAGGTAATACTGTTGAGTTTCATTTGCTCAGTTAAACACTAACATTTTGGTGGGTCAAGTCTGGGAAACAAATATTTAAACGCGCCACAAACAAATTATAAAAAAGACACTTCCAATTAACATGTAAAATTAAAAGAGTGCCAGATTTAAATACACATATAGTTTCCCAAGTAATGCTATCCACATGTAATTAAATACCTCTTATTGGGTATTACCTTTGGACATTGACTAGGTATAGGGTACAATCAAACTTTTTTTCCTTACTGTTCCTATGCATTGTGTCTCACCAGCTTACTGAGAAGGTCGTCTGCCCTTCTAGCTCTTAGGATGATTGGTGGTTCATGTTTGTTGGCTGTGACGCAAGATAGTGATAAGATAGTGACAGGCAAGGCTTGGCAGTGGCAGCGGCAGCAACGCAATTGTCACAGTGATCTTGTTAAGGGCCAAGAGGATGCCAACACAATATTGCATTACACAAAAGTTTTCAGTATAAAAATATTGCATTGCGCGAGTCTTCATTATAACAATATTGCATTACGCACAAGTCTTCAGTATACTATTAGTTTGGTTCCTCAAACAGTGATTCATTAATTTGTTGCATTATTAATAAATTCTTCAATGTTTTACCAATCTTAAAATACATTATATCATTAATTTTTCATATACTGATTAATTTCTATCAAGACTTTCCTGCACTCCCTCTCTCTTCAAGAAGTTATCATGAACACATTTCCACATTGATGAGAGTGAATGCACTATTGTGTTGGTATGGGTCTGGCAGCATAATGATTTGTTTGCCAAGTGTTGTGCATGTGAAGCAGACCAAAGATATGCCTCGTCTTTCTCTGTATAGACTGTTACATTCTGCATACAATAATGTAACCTCAAAGTATTCACCAAACATAACTTGACTCTAACTTATATCTAAACATTTTATTAATTAAATATATTGAATAGTTTAGATATATAATTCGTCACGTTATTGCTATCCATACAACTGTAAGGTTACAGTATAATTTGCAGAATTTCCTATACATATATATCAATTCACAGCTTCCGTGGTAAGATATATATATATATATATATATATATATATATATATATATATATATATATATATATATATATATATATATATATATATGTATATATTGCTGTGTATCCTGGTAGTACTTTTTACTTGTTTTCTATTGAGTGCAGGTTGACTTTCAATAATCCTACAATCAATATTCCAGTTCCATCAGTTTTCTGCCATCAAAACATAAACATAAACAGCGTTTCCCAAAAACAATGATGCAGAAATTTGAAATTGGGCCGGGAAACTGGTGGAACCGGAATATTGATTGCTGGATTATTGATAGTCAACCTGTATATTACTAATAATCATGCAAGTGATGTCTTACTAACAGAAGGTCAGTATGTCAGTATGGCTTGTAGATCTAACTCTTAGTTGGTTTAAAGTTTTAATTAAGCACCAGATTGATGTGAGTTATTACCATCATGTATTTCATGTTCTGTAAGTGATGATGATGATGATGATGATGATAATGATAATGATGAATAGATGGGTATATCAATTTCTTTTCTTATTAATCACATTTGAATTGAATTACTTATAACTTTAATACTATTATAAAACTCATTTCAATTTCATTAAGTGGTACAGTAGCTCTCTTATACAATACAATAATGATAATAATAATAATAATAATAATAATAATAATAATAATAATAATAATCAATTGCATTAATTGGTACAGTAGCTCTCTTATACAATACTATAATAATAATAATAATAATAATAATAACAATAATAATAATAATGTTATAGTGTTGCTTTGGCATTACTTAATCACTATGGTGGTATTCATTGATCTTAGTGGAGATTTGAGAACTAACGGAATGCGATACATGATGAAGTAAATGTATTTGAACAACAATTGCTTAGTGAAAAATAAGAGTTGACTAGACTTTTTAAGGGTTTATGGAATGTTTAGCTTCATTTGCTTTATGATAGTTTTGGATTAATATCTGATGAGCTTTGATTTAGTTCCATTGTAGACTTAAGATTGTGTGTACTTATGGCTGTTTTACTATTACGCGTGTACACTGCATTACTTGGTGTGCTTCAGGCGTACACTTTGGAACATTACCAATAGTACATTCATGGGAGGCTGTTCTCAATACCTTCATCTAGTTACATCTACACGCCAAAGATATTCAGTCTCCTTGTGATAAGATTAATACGTAAGAAATATCATATCTTAGAATATAATAATGTAAAACCTAATTCAGAGTTAACAAACCCCATTATATATGCTTTTGTTTTGATAATTTAAACTCATTATAGTAAATCTTTTTGCAATGGGATTTTATTAGATTTCATAACTATTAATATCACTTTCCCGAACACAGGTTGAGAGACGTATGAATTTTAAGTGAAATTGAGGATACAGATAAAGCATTAATATCGTGGATCATTTACGTACAGCACACATTTTGGTCCTGTTAGCAAAAACATTTCCTAGTCAATCCATTAATTATCTTAATTACTGAATATTTGATACGGAAGTTCAAATATGAATCTATAGTTTGTAGTTCTTGCAGAGTTCAAACAGAAGTGACTTGTGTGCAAAACAGTATTTCATCTTTTAATAAATCTAGCAATTTTATTTTTGATGAAGGTACATACTTATACAATTAATTTATGGCTGTTACCTTCCATCTGGGGAATGATCGAAATATCCACAAATTAGTCTCAGTATCAATGGATTTCCTCTCAGTTGTGTAAGATAATTATTGAAAGATGTGTCTCGTGTCCTCCCATGGCAGAGTTCCGGGACCTTGCGGACATAGTGAGTATGAGAACATGGAATCAGATGTCCCAGATGCCTCGACTGATGATGAAGGACTTGGGAACTTAAGACTGGACACTGCATGTAGCAAGATGGTCTCAGGAGACAGACGGCCAGAGGAAAGGAAAGAAAGTCCACCACAGAATCCAGCTATGGAGAAACACAGCACTGAACACCACACTGATGATGATGATGATGTGAGATCGTTTGAAGAGGAGAAACGCCGGTTGACCCATGAATTAAGTGACGCTCAGATGGATAGATCGGAAAACACCTCCGCACAATCATTGCCAGTAGTGAGTTAAATACTTATTGAAGCTATAACTTAACTATATCTGTATCCATTTATTATCTTAGGGAGGCTGTGTTTCTTATTCTATAACTATAACTATTACTATTACTAATTTAAATTATTATCTCGACTAAGATGTGTTTTTTTATTTTTATGACGTATTGCAGCAACATTTATCCTGTGCAAACTTTGGATGCATCAGTTCTCTTATGGATCATCTCAACCCATCCCAGCCCAGCACTGGAGACGGTGGGGAAACTAGTCAATCCGAGTGGAGCGAGGATGATGACGGAGCCGCGTCTGAACCTTGACTAGACCAGGAGACTACCGGCTACACCACTGATGACCCAGCACTGGAACAAGTCTCAATGATCAATGATGCTGGACTCACAGATGCTGAAGGTGAGAATCAAGGTTATGTGAAGGGAGAAATGGAAGATTATTAAAGTTTTTCATGTAATTTGATTTACTAAACATACTTTTTTTTGCCACTCTAAGTACTCCTTGCTTTTTGTTATAACCTTTTGCTTATGCAGATATACAATGGGTAGGTAATTTATACTGAAGCATCTTTTAAACAACATTAATTAACCTACATTGGCTTATATCTAGTAACCTAACCTTATATACCTTAAGCCGCAAGTAGTTTCTATCCCTCATATATTATAACATTCCATCCGCAGGTGCCTTAAGTGACGTAAACTCCATCTACAACGACCCTCACCAATATGATGGCGATATGGATGACACGAGTATGTCCTCTCGTGCCTCCTCCAGGATATAACGCACATAGTCTAGTCTACGCACACAGGGCGAGTAGATACACACAGGTGAGGTGTGTGTATCCACACGCATACAAGTTAACTTGTGTGATTAACTTGTGTGCGTGTGGATACGCACACGTCACCTGTGTGTACCTACTCGCCCTGTGTGCGTAGACTAGACTATGTGCGTTATATCGGGTTTTGATTTAGTTGTGTGTGCGCGTATATATGTGTGTGTGCGTAAGTTATTTGTTTGTTTATGTGTGTTGTTTGTTTGTTTGTTTGTTTGTCTGCTTGTAATAATGTTATACTCCATTGTAAAATGTAAAATGGATTTGGTAAAAAAAATGAATAAAAATATGCGTGTTATTTATACATTATTTATTTCATTTATTATTATTATTATTATAGTTTTACAGATTATACGCACATTGAATAAATACAGTTGTGTGATTTATAAATTTATTTCATTTATTTATTTAATTCGTGTTACCTTCCAGAAATGACCCGAGAAGCGGGATCACCACAGTGCCACAGTGCCACATGCCCATATAGCCGAAGGTGAGATGAATGGACTATGGTGGTAACAGGACTTGATTGGTAAGTACACTTCAATACCTTTTTTCAGTCTTACTTAAAACTTTATAGAATAATAAAGTTATATTAAAAGTTATTTCAGACTGACGGAACAATACTTTCTTTCTCTTCCCATACATTCCCTTCCCTTCCTCTTCCCTTCTCTTCCCTTCCACTTCTTTTCCTTCCATTCCCTTCTCTTGAATTGATTTATTAAACAAGTGGTTAAACCATAGAAAGACGGTTTTAAATGGTAGTTTCAAATCATTACTTAACAAAACACTATCAATTCCTTTTAGATATTACAAAACACTATCAATTTTTTTATACAAATTCTTATTTCTCACACATTTTGAGAGCCTAAGTAAAGGTCACTCGAACATTTCCTTACGAACATATAATCATATAATCTATAACAAGGGTTAACGAGGATTAAAAATAATTAAGCTAGAGGTGAAGGATGGCATCTTAACCCTGCATAGTCCGGTGGGGCGGCTATGTACTGGCCATTCACTCACAGTCTGCAACTCGACATAGAAGTCAAAAGTTGTGCTTCCATACTGTTCCTGCTACAATAACCGGTAAGTTTTTATTCCAATACACATAAATAAGCTATGAAGTGATTGCAATTGAAAAACTTAAGATAGTGTTTTAATGAATAATATATTAGTTATAAAGTGTGATTACTGGAACATAATGGCTACACTTAAGGGACTTGCTTTTTTTTCGTTTATTTAAGCTTTAATGAAGGTTTTTTCATTATTTTTCGGATTTAGATATCATTCCATCTTTTATATTGAAGTTATATTAGAAGCAGTAGTAGCAGCAGCATTATTATACGTATGATTGAAAAGTAGTTAACGAGGTAATTACCATAACGACGTGTGGTTAAGAGTGAATTGCAAAGGTGTTTGTGTCTAAAGGAAAGAGTGTGTAGTGGCTATAATGCAGTTTCTCAGTGTATGTGTGCAGGGCGCTTCTGCAACTCTCATTCGATAGCAAAATGTCTTGTTTTGCGTTTCAAGTTAATTAGGCCTATAAAAGTACTTAGTTTATTTCTTCTTGTTCACAGCAGAATGACAAGTTGAAAATGTTTTCTCTACGTTAAACCATATATTCTTAATACGTTAATTTATTTCCTCGTAGCTTATGGAAGTGAATGGAATGAAAGAGTGAAGACAGTGCTTTAATGAACAATATAAAGTGAGATTACTGTAACAATGGTTACACTTAATTAAGGGACTTAACTTTTTTTTCCTTTATTTAAACAGGAATTCTTTAAATAATAATGATAATTAATGATAAATGGTAATGTCACTGTTATACATGACTGATCGCGGTCACTGCAATAGTTACCAGCCGGGAGGGAACGACCTAACGAGACCACTTTTTTTTCTAATCGTTTACTCGTGGCGCTGGTAAGCTTAATGAAGGTTTTTCATTATTGAAGTCTATCTTCGGTTTTAGATATCATTCCATCTTGTATATTGAAGTTATATTAGCAGTAGTAGCAGCAGCAGAATTATACGTATAAGTAAATGATTGAAAAACAGTTAACGAGGTAATTACCATAACGACTATTGTGTGGTGCTTTGCGTTTCACCCCTATAGTACACAGAGACACACACAGAGAGACACACAGACACACAGAGAAACAGACACACAGACACACAGAGACACAGACACACAGAGACACAGACACACAGAGACACAGACACACAGAGACACAGACACACAGAGACACAGAGACACAGACACACAGACACACAGACACACAGACACACAGACACACAGAGACAGAGACACAGAGACACAGACACACAGAGACACAGACACACAGAGACACAGACACACAGAGACACAGACACACACAGAGACACAGACACACACAGAGACACAGACACACACAGAGACACAGACACACACAGAGACACAGACACACACAGAGACACAGACACACAGACACACACACACACACACAGACACACAGACAGAGACACACAGAGACACACAGAGACACAGAGACACAGACACACACAGAGACACAGAGACACAGACACACAGACACACAGAGACACAGACACACACAGAGACACAGACACACACAGAGACACAGACACACAGACACACACACACACACACACAGACACACAGACAGAGACACACAGAGACACACAGAGACACAGAGACACAGACACACACAGAGACACAGACACACAGAGACACAGACACACAGAGACACAGAGACACAGACACACAGAGACACAGACACACAGAGACACAGACACACAAGGACACAGAGAGACACAGAGAGACACAGAGACACACAC
>JAXIVD010001020.1:75000-80000 GCA_036785275.1 Cancer borealis
TTATTATTATTTTAGATACAAGAGGAATCGGAATAACTAATTGAAGACAGCCTGGATAATGCAAGATCAGAATGAAGGAAGAAGAGAAATGAAGAATCATGTCTAACTTGGAGCCAAAGTAAGTTATAAATCATTACTATTATTATTATTACACATATGTAACAAAACACCCATTTACTCTTGACTTATCTTCATAGGAGACTTAAGAAAAGTTAAGACTCCTGGCATAAGTGGGAAGGTACTAGAATGGATTAGAGGATGGCTTATTGGTAGGGAACAGAGGGTACAGATCAATGGGAAGAAATCAGAATGTGGTAATGTCACTAGTGGGGTACCACAGGGATCAGTACTAGGACAGTTGTTATTCATAATATATATAAATGACTTAGAGACAGGAATAAACAGTGATCAGTAAATTTGCCGATGACACAAAGATAGGAAGACTGGTAAAGAATTTAGATGATGCTAGGACGCTGCAGGATGACTTAAATAAGCTTTACGAGTGGTCAGAGAAATAGCAGATGCAGTTTAATGTTAACAAGTGTAGCATTATGAGCGTAGGTAAAGGCAATAAGTCTGTAGACTACACATTAAATGACAAGATCTTAGGAAGGTCATATAGTGTGAGTGACTTAGGAATTCAAATAAGCAGTAACTTGCGCCCAAGGGAACAGTGTATTGTAGCTAGAAATAGGGCCAACAAGGTACTGGGATTTATTAGTAGGTGTGTGACAAATAGGAGTTCTGAGGTCATTCTGAGGTTGTATTTAGCACTAGTTAGACCCCACCTAGATTATGCAGCTCAATTTTGGTCCCCTTATTATAGGGTAAGGTCAGAAGAGCTAGTGGATAGGTAAAGTGAGCTTCTGAGGGAGATATAGGAGAATGGTAGAAAGTGTATAGTGTCAGGGGTGCTTCCTAGACAAGAGGGTTAGAGGCTGGTGGCTCTCACATGCCCGGAATAGATGGGTACACTTTTTTTTCCACAGGAATAGAGTCGGGAGGAGAGGGGGAGGTGTAACACTACGTTAGAAACACATTAAATTGCTGTCAACACTACAAAAAAACAGATAGGAATACGGAATCATTATGGATTGACATTATTATAGGAGGGAAAAAGTTTGTTGTAGGGATTATGTATAGGCCTCCAGATTTAGACGAAGCAGCTAGTGCATCCCGGATGGAAGAGCTTGCAAGGGCATCTAGGTATAATAATGTGTGCATTATGGGGAACTTTAATTATAGGAGAATAGACTGGGATAGTATGACAGAAGACAGGTGCTCGGAGGAATTCTTAAATGTCGTCCAGGATGGTTTTTTCAGACAACTTGTAAGGGAACCAACACGACAGAGAAATATTTTAGATCTGGTCTTAATGAATAATGAAACTTTGGTCAGTCAGGTTAAGATAGGAGTGAGATATGTTGTTGGTGACCACCATGAAATTAGATTTAGGAACAGTATATACCTAAGAGGAGGATTACTTTAAAATAAATTATCCAAAATGGATGAATAGCAGCATTAGAAAGGAAATTGGATTAAAAAGGACATAAATTTGCCGATGACACAAAGATAGGAAGACCGGGAAAGAATTCAGATGATGCTAGGATGCTGCAGGATGACTTAAATAGGCTGTACGAATGGTCAAAGAAATGGCAGATGCAGTTTAATGTTAACAAGTGTAGCATTATGAGCTTAGGTAAAGGTAATAGGTCTGTAGACTACACATTAAATGACACTATTTTAGGAAGGTCATATAGTGTGAGGGACTTAGGGGTTCAAATAAGCAGTGACTTGCGCCCCAGGGAACAGTGTATTATAGCTAGAAATAGGGCCAACAAGATACTGGGATTTATTAGTGTGACAAATAGGAGTTCTAAGGTTGTATATAGGCCTCCGGATATAGACGAAGCAGCTAGTGCATCCCGGATGGAAGAGCTTGCAAGGACATCTAGGTATAATAATGTGTGCATTATGGGGGACTTTAATTATAGGAGAATAGACTGGGATAGTATGACAGGAGACGGGTGCTCGAAGGAATTCTTAAATGTCGTACAGGATGGTTTTCTTCACACAACTTGTAAGGGAACCAACACTACAGGGAAATATTTTAGATCTGGTCTTAACGAATAATGAAACTTTGGCCAGTCAGGTTGAGATGGGAGTGAGATTTGATGTTAATGACCACATGTAGTGCAGTTTTGGTCCCAATATTATGGAATGGATATAGGATCTGTTTGAAGTATTTAAGTGGGTGAAGGGTTTTAATAAGGGGAATGTAGGAAATGTTCTTACAATCAGTAGTCAGGATAGAACAAGAAATAACGGACACTGTATGTTAGAAACGCATTAAATTGCTGTCAATAACACAATAAAAACAGATAGGAATATGGAATCATTATGGATTCTCACTCTCCCATTTAATCTAGTTACAAGCTCCTCTGAACTGTATTTCATCACAGCACGCAACTCTGACTGCCGTGCACTAATTTCATGCAAAAATTCTTCTCCCTAACACTTGTCTTTTTATATTTTCCAGAGTGATTGCAGCTGAGATGGAGGAGGAAGGGAAGGAACACTACTTGCATGCAGTAAATAGACTGGCTGATTCTGTCGAATGATGGAATACCACACACACGTTGGGATGTGCCGTTGAAACCTTCATTGGCCAAGACATAGAAGTGAGAGAGACAACAGTCCTGGAAACGAAAAGGATGAATCCCGCAGTATCCAGGAGTCAACACCACCACATCACAGTACCGAGAGAAGCTCCGTCCCTTCCCTAAAGTCAACGGAGAGGAAGAAAAAGCTGCCCGCCACTATTGAGAAGAAAAAGCAGTCACTCGAGGTCTACAGGAACCCTCCACAAAGCAAGTTGGTGGACGGTTTCTATTGAATACCAAGAGCTCAGCCCTGAAATCAACGGAGAGGAAGAAATGCTGCCCCGCCACTACACTGTTGAGAAGAAAAAGCCGTCACTCTCAGGTCTACACACCAAACTTAGTCAACCCATGTAGAAAAGGTTTGTTATATTCAATTATAAAAGTATTTTGATATTACAATTTATTAATATCCAAAAAATCTCATGAAAAGAAATAAAAATAATGATTAAGAGAAATAGAAATACAAGAATAAAATAACTGATACAAACTAAATAGCCTGATAGTATATATTTCTCATCGCCTCAGGCTATTTAGTGTGTAGTATATATTTCTCATCGCCTCAGGCTATTTAGTGTGTAACTTGAAAGTTTCGTAGACTTTATTATTTTTTTTAAACCTAAATTTTCTTGGACGGCGGAGCTAAAGGAAAGTTGCTCCTTAAACTTAGCCTGAGGCGACCTGAGGCGACCTGAGGCGAGAAGTTTAAGGAGCAACTTTCCTTTAGCTGCGCCGTCCAAGAAAATTTTGGTTTAAAAAAAAAAAAAAAAGTCTACGAAACTTTCAAGTTGTCTAAGGACACACGTATGACCATTAGGAAACATCAAATATTGAATAAAAACACAAAAAATCTTATACACTTAAGACACACGTGTGACCACTAGAAAACTTCAAATATTGAATAAAGTCTACAAAACTTTCGAGACCAAGAAATGGATATCAACTTTATTACTATATATTAACTATTATTATTGTTGCCAAACTTCTTTCGTCACACATACTAACTTGTATGAACATGCATATAATTTTTTACACAGGCAACATTACTTCATATCTAAACTATAATTTATTAAAGATCTATCATTTATCATTACTGCGTATTCAATAGGTACTATCCACCAGCTTGCTTTATGGATGGTTCGGCAGCATTTTCTTCTCAATAGTGGCGGCATTTTCTTCCTCTACGTTGACTTCAGGGAAGGGACCGAGCTGCTCTTGATACTGTGATGTGACTCCTTCCGCATGTAGGTAGTGTTCCTTCCCTTTCTCCTCCATCTAGGTTGCAATCACTCTGGAAAATATAAAAAGACAAGTGTTAGGGAATTTTTGCATCAAAGATCTTCCTATCTTTGTGTCATCGGCAAATTTGTCTCCTTTTTAATCCAATTTCCTTTCTAATGCTGCTATTCATCCATTTTGGATTTTTTTTTTTTAACTAATCCTCCTCTTAGGTATATACTGTTCCTGAATCTAATTTCATGGTGGTCACTAACAACAAATCTCACTCCTATCTCAACCTGACTGACCAAAGTTTCATTATTCGTTAAGACCAGATCTAAAATATTTCCCTGTCGTGTTGGTTCCTTTACACGTTGTCTGAAAAAACTATCCTGGACGACATTCAAGAATTCCTCCGAGCACCCGTCTCCTGTCTTACTATCCCAGTCTATTCTCCTATAATTAAAGTTCCCAATAATGCACACATTATTATACCTAGATGCCCTTGCAAGCTCCTGCATCCGGGATGCACTAGCTGCTTCGTCTAAATCTGGAGGCCTATGTATAATCCCTATAACAAACTTTTTCCCTCCTATAACAATGTCAATCCATAATAATTCCGTATTCCTATCTGTTTTTTTGTAGTGTTGACAGCAATTTAATGTGTTTCTAACGTAGTGCTACACCTTCCCCTCTCCTCCCGACTATATCCCTGTGGAAAAAAGTGTACCCATCTATTCCTACTTCAGGTAAAAAAAATTTGCCTGTAATATCTAACCAGGTTTCTGTAATACCTATATAATCTAACTCTTAAACACATGCGATACCTCTAAGTGTGTCTATCTTATTTATTAAACTTCACACGCACTAAGCTTGAGTCAGAGGGTATTTGCGATCAACAAGTGAGTCAAGCAGCGACATAGCAGCTGTTTGTCCCAGTGCAAAGCAGCCACTGACACACAGACTTATCTCAGGATGTGACGTAGCCAGTGTTGCATCACAGACCTTACTCACCTCTCTCTCTCTCTCTCTCTCTCTCTCTCTCTCTCTCTCTCTCTCTCTCTCTCTCTCTCTCTCTCTCTCTCTCTCTCCCCCCCCCTTGCATTAGCAAGCAGCCAGGAC
>JAXIVD010001020.1:85000-105188 GCA_036785275.1 Cancer borealis
TCACAGTCAAACCCTAGCTACACTTGTGTGTGAATATTCTCTCTCTCTCTCTCTCTCTCTCTCTCTCTCTCTCTCTCTCTCTCTCTCTCTCTCTCTCTCTCTCTCTCTCTCTCTCTCTCACGTTTTTGAACCTCTGTCATTCATTGGCATCCTTTACAATCGTCCTTCCACCTTGTGGACAGATTCACGCGGGAAAGTAAGGTTGATATGGATTCATAAAGTTTAGAATTGATAACTATTTCTATAACTTATTTGCTTCAATTTATTTTAAGGCATCAATCAACCAAACCAACAACTATCAGGGAGGGTATTAGATTACTTTACGTTAAGTTGACAAGCTGGATGTAAGAAATATTGTGTTTATTGCAGCAGATGGCAGCACTTAACCCTCACCGACCTTCGTGCGCGAGTTTTCCTAGAGAAAGGAGATGAGACGGATCTATGGGCAAGACTGACACCTCTCACACATCACACCCCCATCACACAGACTGAGCAATACGTGTGTGTGTGTGTGAGAGAGAGAGAGAGAGAGAGAGAGAGAGAGAGAGAGAGAGAGAGAGAGAGAGAGAGAGAGAGAGAGAGAGAGAGAGAGAGAGAGAGAGAGAGAGAGAGAGAGAGAGAGAGAGAGAGAGAGAAAGAGAGAAAAAGAGAGAGAAAGAGAGAGAGAGAGAGAGAGAGAGAGAGAGAGAGAGAGAGAGAGAGAGAGAGAGAGAGAGAGAGAGAGAGAGAGAGAGAGAGAGAGAGAGAAGAGAGAGAGACTATGCAGGTGTGGTGACATACAGACTGAGCAACACGTTATTCAACACTGTCCGATGACACAAGGTATTCCAGATATTAACTTTACTTATAATACTATAAGTGAGTGAATACAGTGAGGGTACAAGGTTACTTAATAACGTTAATTTGACAAGCTCTATGTGAGGAATGTTGTGTTTATGGCAATAGATGGCAGAACTGTTAACTTTTACCGACTTCCGCGCGCGAGGCTCCCTGGCTTAGAGGATAGATGGTACTTAAATACTTCAATCAGATCTCCCATTACTCTACGTCGCTCCAGTGAGTTCAATTTCAAAAGCTTTAGTCTCCTTTCATAGCTAAAATTACGAATCCTTTCTATCATTTTGGTCATCCTACTCGACACTAACAAAATAATATCCATTCTATAATACGGTGACCAAAACTGCACTGCATAGTCGAGGTGAGGTCTGACTGACGCTAAATACAACTTCTAAATAACCTCAGCACTTCTACTTTTAATACTTCAACTAATGAAAACACACACACACACACACACACACACACACACACACCAGCGGAGGTGAAAGCCTGAGAAGCTATACAAAGCCAGTCTGCACCACAACAACCGAGTACATAAAGACGTAACCACAACCACAACCACCTCTACCACTACAGCTACTGCTGCTATCCGAAGTGTGGGAAGTAACAAGAACAGGTAACAAGCGGTTCTCTGGTCAACTTTCTAACAGTGATCACTCACTCGTTACTCTCAAAGTGCAAAGGTCAGGAAAAAACTGACGCGTTTCTCCTCCTGTGTGTGTGTGTTATGCATCTTGGTCTGGGTGATTACAGGCTGGACTCGTGACCGTCAGCTCTTACCCTCCCCGAAAAAGCCTAGAGCTCATAGTCACGAATCTATGGGTAAGGTTGAGACCTTTCACACATCACACACCCATCTACTTGCTCAAGGGGAACAGTAACCATAACTTGGCAGTGAAAAATCGGTGACTACCCGTGCACACTGCACCTCGTGTAAGTGAAAGTAATTCGACAATTATTATTTCTCTTCTACCATATTCTCATCTTCTTAATACTTTTTTTCAAGGCTATTCTTCACTCTGCTTGTATACTCCTGTCAAACCACGCTACTTACTAAAGACTGTTAAGGTTTGATTAACACTTACACACAGAGCTGTAGATGTGGTAAGTAATCCGTCTGAAACAACCGTTGCCTCTGGTCATGCTGCTTCCAGCCATGTGTCACTGAAATAAGGGAAATAAATCATTAAGTAGCTCAACTTTTGCCATATTTTCTTTCCTACCATCCACGTATATCTCCTCAACCTCTCTCTTACCACACACACACACACACACACACACACACACACACACACACACACACACACACACACACACACACACACACACACACACAGAGTTGAAGTTCTTGTGATCTTTAAAATTTTTACGACAATCGATATTCAACTTTTATTTTATAAGAGGACCAAGCAAGGTAGTCTTTACTTATTCTCCCAATCTTATAGTTACGTAGACGAAATTGAAAAGCTACGAGGAAATAAATTAACGTATCAAGAATATATGGTTTAACGGAGAAAAAAATGTTCAACTCGTCATTATTCTACTGTGATGATTAACGATTACACACACACATACACGGAGAAACTGCAGTATAGCCACTACAAATGCTCTCCCTTAAGGTCCGTCTACACTAGGACTGCCCAGTCGGGGGATCGCCCGACTGGGCAGTCTCGACTCTCATATATGGTAAAGTGGGCGGGGCTAGAGGGTGGGGGGAGCAGTCTTGAGCGAGAGGCATTTGATTGGGTGAGTGAACGTCAGTGACGGTCTGACGGACTGAACGCGGGCCAGGAGAGATGCTCTCGCGCAGATGGGTGTCTTCCTTACCTATATAAGGTTCAATCTTGTTGAGCAATTTATATAATAAAATAACAGGCATTCTGGTGTAGCTCTCAAAGCCATCAGGGCATTCCTTTTCAAGTTCGGAGAAAATTTGTGAGAAACTTCCTCTTTCACTCCGCCTGAGAAGGCGCGGGCTTTTGACAACGCCTGTTGTTTTGTTTTTTGTTTTCTTCGTCTCGTGGTATTTAGGGTGGGTGAGTTTGGTTTTCAGTTGGTTTCAATCACATTTTTTTTAGCTATTAGTAGCCACAGTTCTGTTTTATCGATGATAGTAATTTTAGTTAGATACGTTTTAATATTTTTATAATAATTTTGTTTTTTGGGAGTTTAAATGAGTTTTATAGTTTTAGGAATGTTTTTATGCATTTTTTTGCCGGAATTCTTATCTTCCTTGAAATATTTTCATGTATGTGTATATGTATGTATGTATATATATATATATATATATATATATATATATATATATATATATATATATATATATATATGTATATATATATATATATGCATATTTTAGGATGACTCTGGAGTTCACTTTTTAGGGTGATATTTATGTGCGCATGTGAGAAAAAGTTATATAATGAAAACTGAAAGAAATTATAATTATTATCATGGACCATTAACTGGAAGAAATTTGTATTTATTTTCAAATTTGTGGTCAATAAAATATCTATCTATCTCGTGTTAGGACGTTCACCCCCATTACCCCCTCGTCGGTCGGCCTGCCCCCCCGACTGCCCAGTCCTAGTGTAGACGGGCCTTTACACACAAACACCTTTCCAATTCACTTTTAACCACATAATAGTCGTGATGGTAATTACCTCGTTAACTACTTTTCAATATTTGCTTATACGTCATCAATGGTGCGACATTTTTCATTTGACAGACGGATCACTCGCTTCCGTTCTTCCCTCACACGGAACTTGTAAGCGGTGACAGTACCGCGTCGGCAGCTTGGGGCGGGCCACACTCCACTGGCGTCGATAGCCATACTCGATCTACCGCCTGTAATTATATATAAAAAAAACTAAATTATGAAAAGGTTCACACTACACAATTTAATTATCTAAAAGAAAATAAATCAATTAACATCGCAATGTAAATAAAGTTTTCCTTAAAGTGTCATGACGCATCAGCAGATGTTTTTTCCTACATCATTCAACGAAAACGATGTGGTTCGCGACTCTTCACAAAAGTATTTGAGTTTTAATTCAAGGAAATAGCACAAAGGACTTTATATTGTCCGTATCAACAGCCGTACCTTGACTTTCAAGGATCACCATAATGTCAACACTGTTAGGTCACGTCGAAGGATACACGGTACACTGGTTTTTCCCTCTCACTACAAGTTGGGAGAGCTCAGAAGCGCTCGTCCACCCGCACACTTGTTGCTTGGGTATCTGAGTCAGTCTGGCTCATGCAACCCTCAGCTAGCAGCACCAGCCACTGCCAGCGTGGGACGACTCCGCATCCCCTACCACGAAACGCGAGCTAACGCCTCTGCAGTTTACAGTGTTTCACATAGGTTCGTTCAGCCCAGCGTTCTCTCCCACTAGAAACACGAAGAAAAATGAGAGAAACGAGAGTCGAGAGACGTAATTTTCCCTCTCGAGCCAATGGCAGGATCGGTTTCCTGTGACGTCACGCTACGTCAGCCAGTCACGTCATCAACAATGTGACGCCACATGTGGGCGAAAAATTATGACAAACAACCTTAACGCCATATATCGTCTTTGCTAAACTAATGCGAACTAATCCTGCGTCTTCCATGGTCTGATCTGCGTCTACACTTTGCAACCACCAAGAACAAGAATGAATCAGAATTTCAAGGAAAGTCCCTCCACTGCGCAGGTAGGGAGGGAGGGAGGGAGGGGGACGTGGCGTGCATGCGAGGCCATTGCAGCCACCGCCTCAAACCATGCCTATTGGTAAGATATTTCCACTTGGCCTTGGCTTAACTTAACACACCTACACATTCCATAACCTCACTCAAACATTATAACATTAAATATTCCGTTCCTTCTTAGCAACGCGTTCTGGAGAGCTACAATACAATTAAGTTTATGATAAACTAATAAGTTCTAGCTGGCTAACTGACACACTAACCCACGATCATTCCTTCCAACCATTGTGGAGGTGCGTAGGAGTGCCTGTGGGAGTGTGTGCGTCTGCAAGAGCGTGTAAGTGGGACAGGGTCAGCCAGGCAGCGTTCACATAAAAGCTCAAGGACGCTGTAGGGCCAGGGGAAAGGGGACGACAAAGGGAGCGGGAGGGGAGAGGAAGGTGTAGCAGTTATAGGAAGAAAGACGGAAGATAGGAGTGAGGCAGGTAGTAAGGGGAGTCAGGTGATGCCACACTAGGCTGGGTACACATAGGGGGTTTATGTGGCTCCCTTGAAGTAGCCTAAGCCCACCTATATAAGAAGGAACAAGAGGAACATTTCATAAGCGATGATTACGTAAGTCCGCAAACCACCGCCACCATGTCTCTCACCGCCTCCACTCGCACGTATATATACACGACTGGAAACACACGTACACAGGCGCAAGGACAAACATTGTGTGGTTGAGTTAGTCCCTCCTGACGCAGGGAAACAAAGGACAGCTGTTCCTGACTTTACAATCTGTCTCCATCACCATTACTTGTGGTCATACGATCACGCTTTAGCTAGATCCTCCTTCCACTGAGACCGTGCACAACCCACAACACACTTTCTCCCCTCCCTCCCTCTCCCATCAACCGGTGCTGTGGAGCTCCGTTAGTTCTCCCGGGCTCAGTAACAGAGTTCTACTTAGGGCCTTCTCCCCCTCCTCCCTCATGCAGGACGAGATGCTGTGGTGGTGATGGGATGGGGGAGTTAGGCAGAAGAAAAAATAATACAAAAAAAAGTGCCACGACTGCTAAGCCGAACTCGCAGCCTTCACAATAATCACTGTCTTTACACTGGCCGCGGCACTCGCTGTAGCCTTGTCCACAACCAGGCCAGCTTCCGTGTAGCCTTAAACTTCCCCCACACAACCACTCCACAAAGCCAAGCTGTTGTACATACGGTAAATCCACGTTTTATAAAGTAACAATCCTTTCAGACGCCAAACAAAAGTGCATGATGATACAACTCAATGTTTCCTTTGTAATTCTCGCTTCGATCAAAAAAATTCCGTCAGAGTTGTTTTCGATCTGTGAGCTTTAATACTAAACTACTTGGCGTGTTTAAACCTTCTTTTAGCACAGCACGTCTTGTTAAAAGTATGTAGCTAGTTACTTATGGCTGGAGTCAGCTTGATTTGCTTCAACCTATGCGTGTCGCTTTCATTACTTGTGCAACATCCAGGCGACACAATCACGCGTTGGAGCAGACACTGTTGCAGCCTAACAAAGCAAAGATGCATTGTCACCTTCTAACACTGACTACATCGTCTTCCGTCGCCCTTGTAGACCTTTAATTAGCAGCTGATGTCTGGAAGTCCATCACAAAAAAAAGTAAATAATGTACTCAAAAGATATATCCGCTTCACTTCCTATGTACACTTATCAATCCACACAGACACTTCCTTCATCACTTCTTAAGGACAAGTCGTCACTAAATACTCGATGTGTATCTCGTGTCACCTCGTGCTCGAAATTATTCTAAGTCCCCAAAATCAACACGAGGCAATACTTACGTAGGATATCACCACAAGTTGTAATCCCATACATATTCGAGACATTAACACACACAAACACTTGCACTGCACCGTAAACACTTGAAAATAATGTTATATTTGCAAATCACCAGCTTGACTGCTCAACTCCTTACAAACACCATTTATCACGTCTTATAAAACTTCACATCACTTTCCACACTACACCCAACACCTCTACACATCTGAGAGCACTATGAAGGCAAGGTGTATTCCGACTGCACGTTATAAAGTTTTTTCTCTGGGCGCTCTTGCACAGCAAACTTTATATTACGGAACAGCAGCAGCGCACGTCCAACCTCCGTCAGCGCCTAATGAAAACCAAGGATCATTTACTGTAAATGATCCTTGATGAAAACTGAACAGCTGCTGCAGGCTAAACGTCACTGCCAGTGTGGAGAAAACTTCGATCCTCACTTTATTTCTATTGTACAATGATCTCATATCGCTTATATTAAAATCAAGTAGTGGTATGGCAATCACTAACAATGATATACAGAAGATAAAAGAAAGAGGTAAGCATCCTTTGTTAGAGGGGAGGCGAAAGTATCCATTTTTGTTCTCCATTTTCTACATCCTCCATAGTGGTGAGGTGACAAGCTTGCCAACCTCACGGGGCCGCACGCCAAGGATAATGTCAGTGAAAGCGTCTATGGAATACCTATGGAGAGGACCGCTTTGGGGACTCTCTTTTCACTCACACTGATTTACATTCTCTCAATTAGGGTGTCACGCTTCCATGTGTTAATGACTCTTTAATTAAAATTCCCTGGACGTAATTTGATTAACATTTAATAATCCGGGTGATGATTCAATACGTTGTCACTGGGGGAAAAATAATCTAGCGGCCATAAGCTTTTGTTTCCTCTGTGTAAAATTGACATCAACATCAATCAGTTTTAATCTAGTTTGTGAGGCGATGTGCTAAAGGTGTTTATGGGGTGGAAGGTAATTAAAGTAAGTTTCAAGCATCTGTGTGTGTGTGTGTGTGTGTGTGTGTGTGTGTGTGTGTGTGTGTGTGTGTGTGTGTGTGTGTGTGTGTGTGTGTGTGTGTGACTGTTGCTGCCGCCTCTCCATATTCATCGCTTCTCTTATCTCCCTCCCTCCGGTCCAGCCTTCACCATCCTCTCTCCCTTTCTCTCCACACTCCCCCTCGCCACGGTGTCGGGGTCGGCCACACCTAACCCGGCGTCGCATTCTTACTCCTTGCAGTGTTTTGTCCTGTTTTTCCTTGTAATTCAAGTCCATTATGCACAATATGGTTATGTTTCTGCTACTATGGTTTCACGCCTATCCGTACCCTCTTACTATTTTTGCGTTGTAATTTTCCTACTCTCTCTCTCTCTCTCTCTCTCTCTCTCTCTCTCTCTCCTCTCTCTCTCTCTCTCTCTCTCTCTCTCTCTCTCTCTCTCTCTCTGTTGTCCCTTTCCTACTTTCCTCACTTTTATCAGTTTATTCCTACTTCATAAATCTCTTTTTTCCTTTTCCTCCTTTATTCCCGGCATCATCTCTGCTTGCTGGTGAGATTTTTCTTATCTTCACCACACTATGTCTTAAGCTCAAGGTTAGTCTAACTTTTATGGACGTTTGGGAAGAATTATATAATTGTTTATCATTATTATCAATGTTATTATACTTGGCGTTGCATTTTCTGACTTATTCGTATTCAATTACCTGACTAAACAATTACAAATAAAAAATAAAAAATTCTTTCCTTTCTTTTCAAACCTCATCTTTTCGGTCGACAGCAAGCGAAGTTTTCTATACGTTTTATTTTTCGAGAGCGCAAACTATGAACGCTTTCAATTGTTACTTTCTTTCTTGCCTGAGTCTTGAATCTTTCTTTCCCTTTCCGCCCAGCCCATCCCATCCATGGTGGTGGTGGTGATTATACTAAGCCCTGGGATTAAGCTGATTAATATTCTTAACAGCATGTAGTCTGTATGTTAGTGTGAGTTTTATTGATTAGCCTTTAACGAGCGAGCCACTGAGAGAGAGAGAGAGAGAGAGAGAGAGAGAGAGAGAGAGAGAGAGAGAGAGAGAGAGAGAGAGAGAGAGAGAGAGAGAGAGAGAGAGAGAGAGAGAGAGAGAGAGAGAGATATGAGTAGGAAAATTTGAAGCTGATAAGTGAGTAAGTCAAGAGATGGATATGAGTAACTGATAGAGAACCAAAAATTAAAGAAAGCGAGAAAAAAAGGAGAATGGAAAAAATGACAACAGCACCACCACACAGCTAGAAAAACAAAGAAAGGAAAGCAGTACTAAGTGTGCCGAGGCTGCAGGGAGCGTAGGATGTTACATTACAAGGGAGTATAAGGATGACGGAAGGTGGTGGTTGGTGGGGACAACACCACTATTGCTACCGCTCCCACTACCACCATCATCACCCGGAGAGCAAGCTGGGTGTTCCCCAAAAGCTGGTCATTTCCGGCTATGAACCTGCTTGGCAGAGGAAAAAAGGGCGGGGGGAGAGAGTGAGAGGGAGAGGTAAGGAGGAACGCAGTGATATTAGTTATATATTGCCTCTGACTTGTATTCATCACTTCCTGCCTCTAGACTTAAGTTTCACTGTTGATGCTTTTAGTGGCACCGAGGGAGATTGGGAAGAGAGATGTACACACACACACACACACACACACACACACACACACACACACACACTCACACTCACACTCACACGCACACGCACACGCACACGCACACGCGCACACACACACACACACACACACACACACACACACACACGCGCACACACACACACACACACACACACACACACACACACACCTCCCTCTCCTGGAAGCACGTACACTTACCAACTCTTTCAAGGCTACCAACACCTCGATTTCAACACGCCCGCTCGCTCTCACCCTACGTCCACGCCCTCTCTCCCGCGGCCAGAGCCTCAGGAGATAACTTCGATCCTATTTAAAACACTAATCTAAAATCATCAAAAGCGGGTTTCAGGTGTGCGAAAGATAGCTAAGTGACAGGTATAAAAAAGAAAGTGAGATACATATGTAACACTGAATTTATTGAGAGGAGAGAGAGAGAGAGAGAGAGAGAGAGAGAGAGAGAGAGAGAGAGAGAGAGAGAGAGAGAGAGAGAGAGAGAGAGAGAGAGAGAGAGAGCTTGGCAGTATGCACAGAATGAAGTGATAGATATGTATGGATAGGTAAGGCACGGAATGTGATGTGAGATGGCCATTACCAGGCGATTACTGTGGGGAAGGGGATATTAGGAAGGGTGGCAGGGTGTTGGCAGGGAAGGAGGAAAGGGGGGATGGATGGAGGGAGGGAGGGAGGGAGGGAGGGAGGGAGGGAGGGCGAGCGCGAGAGACAACAGGCCACTAAGATTTAACTCGCACGAGCCAGCTGATGTGATGGTCGCGTCGCTTCTTCCCTCCCTCTGACCCCCTACCAAGCTGCTATTCCTCAGACATTTCCTCCCAAACCAGCACCACCACCACCTCCCATTCTCCCCCCCCCCCCCGTCTCTCTCTCTCTCTCTCTCTCTCTCTCTCTCTCTCTCTCTCTCTCTCTCTCTCTCTCTCTCTTTCAGTCACCAAGCGTTGCGTCACCCACGACAGATATACGGGTGTGTCATTGTGTACGTGTGTGTGTGTGTGTGTGTGTGTGTGTGTGTGTGTGTGTGTGTGTGTGTGTTATATTCACTGTTATTCACTGTCACAGGCTGCTGCTGGTCTCTCTCGAGACAGCCGGCCGTCCTCCTATGGAAAAAGCTCAGAGCTCATAGTGACCAATCTTTGGGTTGGACCGAGACCACTCACACACAACACACCGGGACAACGAGGTCACAACCCCTCGACTTACATCCCGTACGTAGAGGAGATTAAATGGTAAAAAAAAATGTTGGAGAAATTCTAGTGTAGCCACAAAAAATATATAACCGTAGCAAATAAATAGTTAAGAACATATACCCAAAGTTTCTTTTTGCTGTAAGGAAACCTAACATTAATACATTGATATACACAAACGATTCTGACACTCATTACCGTCACAAATGAATAGCTGCTAATAAGATATCCCCATCCCCCATCTTGCCCCAATAAACATGAGGACATGTGGGAATGTAAGGGGAATTGGGCGGGTGTGAAAGTGAAATTTTACCCAACCTAACCGGGAGACTGCTCCCAATGGAATCCCTTAAGAAGCATATTTTTTTTCTTTTGTAATAAGGCACTCATTAAAGGCAAGAATATATTATTATGTTTTGATTATAGACTATCAATCAGTATCAGAAATATAATGAAAGAACCAGTATGTGCACTTTGTATTTTGCACTTTAAAGCAACCTAACTTTGTCCAGTGATTCAACAGTCTTGTAAGTTTAAATGAGAAAAAGTAAAGGATGTTAGCCAAGAATTTGATCAACTTTAAATCAGAACGGAGCTAGAAAGGTTAAACTGTGGTTAGGTTACCTTCATAACCAGTATATACAGTACGAAAACTGCACCGAGCCTTTTGTGCAACTGTGTGTTACATGCATGTAAGGGCCTCAGCAGAAGAGTTGATCAGGATCATACTAAAATAATCACATTATGCTTTACACAATACACAAGAGGACAAGAAGTAACATGGAGGAGTGTAGGACAAAATCCTCCTAGGATACAAAATTCTTGACAAAACCATCCTATGACAAAAAATATATATCATAATATTTTGTCTTATTATTTGTAATGTATGAATACTTCTGAGATGTGAATTATTACATTTATTATATGATAATCCCAATCACAAAAAAATCTTACTTCACTTAACCTAACCGGTAAAGATTCGTTTTCTTAACCACTCAATATTTCCTTACCTTTATAATGCACTGCAAATTAAACCTCAGAAACTTGTTCAAATCACTTCAAACAGTTATGCTGCAGAATTACAGAAAAAGAATCGAAATTCTTTTGAGGTTACGTTAGGTCTGGTGAAATTTTGTTAAGTTTATTTAGGTTTGGTTGGGTTAGTTTTAGTTAGGCTTATTTGACTGTAGTTCTGGGAAGCTTTAATTTTCAGAAAGAAAAAAAAATCGTATTTTTTCTGTATTTCAGCAGCATAGCTGTGGTGATTTGCACAAGTTCCTGAGATTTAAATTGCAGTGAATTATAGTGGTTAAGGAAACGAATCTTTACCATCTAACCTAACCTAGTCTATCGGAAGAAAAAAATCATACGTGGTTCTGTCCCGGAGGGTTTTGTTCTATTTATTTTTCCTAGGGTGTTCTGTAAAACTTTTAAAACTGAAGGTAGCAGAAGAGTCAATAATTTCATTTGAATTGAGTGCATCCAAGTTCTTTGTTTATTTGAGTCGTTTAAACGGAGCCTTGCATCGACGATAAAAACATATCCTCATATATGTATTTACTCATTCTTATCTTAACCAGTCATCATAAAAATATTCATTGTTATTTTTTATCGTTATTTTCACTCTTTTTAAAACTTTTATTGGTTAAATTTCATGTTAACCAAACCAAATGTTTGCTATGTGTAGCGCTTTTTTGACATCTTACGCCATTGTCTCAGACTCGATCCTAAGCTCCGCGTGGTAGCTGGGACCTTGTCCTAGCTTAGTTAAGACGAGGTCTTAGGATCATTTCTTAATTCTTTATAAGTATGGGCCCAGGAGAGGAACTTACGGAGATGTAGGCAGTGCTGCGGACTGAGTGATTCCCCGTGTCTTCTCATCCCGGTGTCCTTAGTGTCTCATTTACACAAGAGAGCAGCTGCAGTCTGCCCTCTAAAGACAACTTCTTCTACTATGTACATAACACTACTACACCTTACACTTTTACACTCTTCAAATGAAAATTTAAAAATGGCTTCACCACACCCAGCCTCGGAGTCCCAATCTGGGGAGGGGACCACAAATGTCCCTAGGTCAGACGGCCGTTCTGTTGACGATCTCAGGTGTCTTGACATTTCCTCTATTACTTTTACTCTCGATTTCTGCATCATTCGTGGCCTTAGCTCTAATTTCCAATCTGTAGAACACCATCTCTCTTCCACTAAACCTCATCTTCTCTTCCTAACTGAAACACATTTGTCTGTGACAACTGACAGCAGTCCCTTCTCTGTTCCCTCCTACTTTCTCTATCCTCATTTTCAATCCAAAGCTGGCTGTTGCGCATATGTGCGTAATGACATTACTTGCTCTCGTCCCTACAATCTTGAATCTTCAGAATTTTCTTCCGAAATTTTCTCCAGTATTGCTTACATGTCAGAGATCCTTCTCTTTGTGCCAAGCACATAACAGAGGTGATTGATTATCTTTGGCATGGAGCTATATATTCCTCATACTTTCTCTAATACTAAAGCTAAAAAGCCCTGGCTTAACTCTGCTTGTTCTCGTGCTGTCAGTGATAAAGAGGAGGCTCACAAACGGTACCGTAGCCATCCATCTGCTGAAACTCATGCCTTATATATTTCTGCCCGTAATCATGCCAAATCTATTCTCCAACTTACTAAAAACTCTTTCATCAATAGAAAATGTTAAAATCTTTCCAACTCTAACTCTCTCTTCTTCTCGATATTTCTGGCATCTAGCCAATAATATCTCTAACAATTTTACTTCTTCATCTTTCCCTCCTTTACTTCAACCAGGTGGCCCAATAGCTGTCTCTCCTTTCTCTAAAGCTGAACTCTTCGCTAAAACTTTTGCTACCAATTCTAGTTTGGATGATACAGGGCATATTCCTCCTACTCCTTCACCCTTTGACTACTTCTTCCCTAAAATTAAAATTCTTTATTATGACGTTTTCCAGGCCCTCTCTGGCCGTGGTTCTCGGATGGCTTACAATCCGAATGGAGTCCCTCCTGTTGTTCTCATAAACTGTGCTTCCTAACTTGCACACTGCGTGGTCAAATTCTTTCGTCTGTGTCTCTCTACTTCTACCTATCCTTCTTGCTGAAGGATAAAGGAGCGACAGTGCAAGGAAGTTCTGGCTCAAACACGTCAGGTGAGTGTGGATAAATAACTTGAATAATTCTTTTTATTTGTGTTATTATAATTTTTGTTTTGTTATTACTCTTTTATCCATGTGCCATGTTTTCTTTAGATTTTTTTTGACCATCTTGAATTTTCATTAGCTTGTTTATTCATTTATTTATTTCTATATAGACTATTCCTGCGTTATATGATGCATCACCTTACGATATTTTGTGTATACATTGTTCTCTCTTCTTTATCTATCTTCTACCGCTATTTTCATGCTGATTGCCCTTCTGAACTTGCTAACTGCATGCCTTCCCTCCTCTCGCGGCCTCGTTGCACAAAACTTTCTACTCCTACTCATCCCTATCCTGCCCATCTTCCTAATGCAAGAGTTAACCAGTATGTTTACTCTTTCATCCCTTACATTGGCAAAATCTGGAACTCGCTTCCTTTGTCTGTTTTTTCCACCTGCCTATAACTTAAACTCTTTCAAAAGAGGAATGTCATGACACCTCTATCACTAAATTGGAATTCACTCCCTTGTCTATATTTCTCCTACTGTTCTCGTTACAGGATCTGTGTGTGTGAAAACACACACACACACACACACACACACACACACACACCAGCGGAGGTGAAAGCCTGAGAAGCTATACAAAGCCAGTCTGCACCACAACAACCGAGTACATAAAGACGTAACCACAACCACAACCACCTCTACCACTACAGCTACTGCTGCTATCCGAAGTGTGGGAAGTAACAAGAACAGGTAACAAGCGGTTCTCTGGTCAACTTTCTAACAGTGATCACTCACTCGTTACTCTCAAAGTGCAAAGGTCAGGAAAAAACTGACGCGTTTCTCCTCCTGTGTGTGTGTGTTATGCATCTTGGTCTGGGTGATTACAGGCTGGACTCGTGACCGTCAGCTCTTACCCTCCCCGAAAAAGCCTAGAGCTCATAGTCACGAATCTATGGGTAAGGTTGAGACCTTTCACACATCACACACCCATCTACTTGCTCAAGGGGAACAGTAACCATAACTTGGCAGTGAAAAATCGGTGACTACCCGTGCACACTGCACCTCGTGTAAGTGAAAGTAATTCGACAATTATTATTTCTCTTCTACCATATTCTCATCTTCTTAATACTTTTTTTCAAGGCTATTCTTCACTCTGCTTGTATACTCCTGTCAAACCACGCTACTTACTAAAGACTGTTAAGGTTTGATTAACACTTACACACAGAGCTGTAGATGTGGTAAGTAATCCGTCTGAAACAACCGTTGCCTCTGGTCATGCTGCTTCCAGCCATGTGTCACTGAAATAAGGGAAATAAATCATTAAGTAGCTCAACTTTTGCCATATTTTCTTTCCTACCATCCACGTATATCTCCTCAACCTCTCTCTTACCACACACACACACACACACACACACACACACACACACACACACACACACACACACACACACACACACACACAGAGTTGAAGTTCTTGTGATCTTTAAAATTTTTACGACAATCGATATTCAACTTTTATTTTATAAGAGGACCAAGCAAGGTAGTCTTTACTTATTCTCCCAATCTTATAGTTACGTAGACGAAATTGAAAAGCTACGAGGAAATAAATTAACGTATCAAGAATATATGGTTTAACGGAGAAAAAAATGTTCAACTCGTCATTATTCTACTGTGATGATTAACGATTACACACACACATACACGGAGAAACTGCAGTATAGCCACTACAAATGCTCTCCCTTAAGGTCCGTCTACACTAGGACTGCCCAGTCGGGGGATCGCCCGACTGGGCAGTCTCGACTCTCATATATGGTAAAGTGGGCGGGGCTAGAGGGTGGGGGGAGCAGTCTTGAGCGAGAGGCATTTGATTGGGTGAGTGAACGTCAGTGACGGTCTGACGGACTGAACGCGGGCCAGGAGAGATGCTCTCGCGCAGATGGGTGTCTTCCTTACCTATATAAGGTTCAATCTTGTTGAGCAATTTATATAATAAAATAACAGGCATTCTGGTGTAGCTCTCAAAGCCATCAGGGCATTCCTTTTCAAGTTCGGAGAAAATTTGTGAGAAACTTCCTCTTTCACTCCGCCTGAGAAGGCGCGGGCTTTTGACAACGCCTGTTGTTTTGTTTTTTGTTTTCTTCGTCTCGTGGTATTTAGGGTGGGTGAGTTTGGTTTTCAGTTGGTTTCAATCACATTTTTTTTAGCTATTAGTAGCCACAGTTCTGTTTTATCGATGATAGTAATTTTAGTTAGATACGTTTTAATATTTTTATAATAATTTTGTTTTTTGGGAGTTTAAATGAGTTTTATAGTTTTAGGAATGTTTTTATGCATTTTTTTGCCGGAATTCTTATCTTCCTTGAAATATTTTCATGTATGTGTATATGTATGTATGTATATATATATATATATATATATATATATATATATATATATATATATATATATATATATATATATATGTATATATATATATATATGCATATTTTAGGATGACTCTGGAGTTCACTTTTTAGGGTGATATTTATGTGCGCATGTGAGAAAAAGTTATATAATGAAAACTGAAAGAAATTATAATTATTATCATGGACCATTAACTGGAAGAAATTTGTATTTATTTTCAAATTTGTGGTCAATAAAATATCTATCTATCTCGTGTTAGGACGTTCACCCCCATTACCCCCTCGTCGGTCGGCCTGCCCCCCCGACTGCCCAGTCCTAGTGTAGACGGGCCTTTACACACAAACACCTTTCCAATTCACTTTTAACCACATAATAGTCGTGATGGTAATTACCTCGTTAACTACTTTTCAATATTTGCTTATACGTCATCAATGGTGCGACATTTTTCATTTGACAGACGGATCACTCGCTTCCGTTCTTCCCTCACACGGAACTTGTAAGCGGTGACAGTACCGCGTCGGCAGCTTGGGGCGGGCCACACTCCACTGGCGTCGATAGCCATACTCGATCTACCGCCTGTAATTATATATAAAAAAAACTAAATTATGAAAAGGTTCACACTACACAATTTAATTATCTAAAAGAAAATAAATCAATTAACATCGCAATGTAAATAAAGTTTTCCTTAAAGTGTCATGACGCATCAGCAGATGTTTTTTCCTACATCATTCAACGAAAACGATGTGGTTCGCGACTCTTCACAAAAGTATTTGAGTTTTAATTCAAGGAAATAGCACAAAGGACTTTATATTGTCCGTATCAACAGCCGTACCTTGACTTTCAAGGATCACCATAATGTCAACACTGTTAGGTCACGTCGAAGGATACACGGTACACTGGTTTTTCCCTCTCACTACAAGTTGGGAGAGCTCAGAAGCGCTCGTCCACCCGCACACTTGTTGCTTGGGTATCTGAGTCAGTCTGGCTCATGCAACCCTCAGCTAGCAGCACCAGCCACTGCCAGCGTGGGACGACTCCGCATCCCCTACCACGAAACGCGAGCTAACGCCTCTGCAGTTTACAGTGTTTCACATAGGTTCGTTCAGCCCAGCGTTCTCTCCCACTAGAAACACGAAGAAAAATGAGAGAAACGAGAGTCGAGAGACGTAATTTTCCCTCTCGAGCCAATGGCAGGATCGGTTTCCTGTGACGTCACGCTACGTCAGCCAGTCACGTCATCAACAATGTGACGCCACATGTGGGCGAAAAATTATGACAAACAACCTTAACGCCATATATCGTCTTTGCTAAACTAATGCGAACTAATCCTGCGTCTTCCATGGTCTGATCTGCGTCTACACTTTGCAACCACCAAGAACAAGAATGAATCAGAATTTCAAGGAAAGTCCCTCCACTGCGCAGGTAGGGAGGGAGGGAGGGAGGGGGACGTGGCGTGCATGCGAGGCCATTGCAGCCACCGCCTCAAACCATGCCTATTGGTAAGATATTTCCACTTGGCCTTGGCTTAACTTAACACACCTACACATTCCATAACCTCACTCAAACATTATAACATTAAATATTCCGTTCCTTCTTAGCAACGCGTTCTGGAGAGCTACAATACAATTAAGTTTATGATAAACTAATAAGTTCTAGCTGGCTAACTGACACACTAACCCACGATCATTCCTTCCAACCATTGTGGAGGTGCGTAGGAGTGCCTGTGGGAGTGTGTGCGTCTGCAAGAGCGTGTAAGTGGGACAGGGTCAGCCAGGCAGCGTTCACATAAAAGCTCAAGGACGCTGTAGGGCCAGGGGAAAGGGGACGACAAAGGGAGCGGGAGGGGAGAGGAAGGTGTAGCAGTTATAGGAAGAAAGACGGAAGATAGGAGTGAGGCAGGTAGTAAGGGGAGTCAGGTGATGCCACACTAGGCTGGGTACACATAGGGGGTTTATGTGGCTCCCTTGAAGTAGCCTAAGCCCACCTATATAAGAAGGAACAAGAGGAACATTTCATAAGCGATGATTACGTAAGTCCGCAAACCACCGCCACCATGTCTCTCACCGCCTCCACTCGCACGTATATATACACGACTGGAAACACACGTACACAGGCGCAAGGACAAACATTGTGTGGTTGAGTTAGTCCCTCCTGACGCAGGGAAACAAAGGACAGCTGTTCCTGACTTTACAATCTGTCTCCATCACCATTACTTGTGGTCATACGATCACGCTTTAGCTAGATCCTCCTTCCACTGAGACCGTGCACAACCCACAACACACTTTCTCCCCTCCCTCCCTCTCCCATCAACCGGTGCTGTGGAGCTCCGTTAGTTCTCCCGGGCTCAGTAACAGAGTTCTACTTAGGGCCTTCTCCCCCTCCTCCCTCATGCAGGACGAGATGCTGTGGTGGTGATGGGATGGGGGAGTTAGGCAGAAGAAAAAATAATACAAAAAAAAGTGCCACGACTGCTAAGCCGAACTCGCAGCCTTCACAATAATCACTGTCTTTACACTGGCCGCGGCACTCGCTGTAGCCTTGTCCACAACCAGGCCAGCTTCCGTGTAGCCTTAAACTTCCCCCACACAACCACTCCACAAAGCCAAGCTGTTGTACATACGGTAAATCCACGTTTTATAAAGTAACAATCCTTTCAGACGCCAAACAAAAGTGCATGATGATACAACTCAATGTTTCCTTTGTAATTCTCGCTTCGATCAAAAAAATTCCGTCAGAGTTGTTTTCGATCTGTGAGCTTTAATACTAAACTACTTGGCGTGTTTAAACCTTCTTTTAGCACAGCACGTCTTGTTAAAAGTATGTAGCTAGTTACTTATGGCTGGAGTCAGCTTGATTTGCTTCAACCTATGCGTGTCGCTTTCATTACTTGTGCAACATCCAGGCGACACAATCACGCGTTGGAGCAGACACTGTTGCAGCCTAACAAAGCAAAGATGCATTGTCACCTTCTAACACTGACTACATCGTCTTCCGTCGCCCTTGTAGACCTTTAATTAGCAGCTGATGTCTGGAAGTCCATCACAAAAAAAAGTAAATAATGTACTCAAAAGATATATCCGCTTCACTTCCTATGTACACTTATCAATCCACACAGACACTTCCTTCATCACTTCTTAAGGACAAGTCGTCACTAAATACTCGATGTGTATCTCGTGTCACCTCGTGCTCGAAATTATTCTAAGTCCCCAAAATCAACACGAGGCAATACTTACGTAGGATATCACCACAAGTTGTAATCCCATACATATTCGAGACATTAACACACACAAACACTTGCACTGCACCGTAAACACTTGAAAATAATGTTATATTTGCAAATCACCAGCTTGACTGCTCAACTCCTTACAAACACCATTTATCACGTCTTATAAAACTTCACATCACTTTCCACACTACACCCAACACCTCTACACATCTGAGAGCACTATGAAGGCAAGGTGTATTCCGACTGCACGTTATAAAGTTTTTTCTCTGGGCGCTCTTGCACAGCAAACTTTATATTACGGAACAGCAGCAGCGCACGTCCAACCTCCGTCAGCGCCTAATGAAAACCAAGGATCATTTACTGTAAATGATCCTTGATGAAAACTGAACAGCTGCTGCAGGCTAAACGTCACTGCCAGTGTGGAGAAAACTTCGATCCTCACTTTATTTCTATTGTACAATGATCTCATATCGCTTATATTAAAATCAAGTAGTGGTATGGCAATCACTAACAATGATATACAGAAGATAAAAGAAAGAGGTAAGCATCCTTTGTTAGAGGGGAGGCGAAAGTATCCATTTTTGTTCTCCATTTTCTACATCCTCCATAGTGGTGAGGTGACAAGCTTGCCAACCTCACGGGGCCGCACGCCAAGGATAATGTCAGTGAAAGCGTCTATGGAATACCTATGGAGAGGACCGCTTTGGGGACTCTCTTTTCACTCACACTGATTTACATTCTCTCAATTAGGGTGTCACGCTTCCATGTGTTAATGACTCTTTAATTAAAATTCCCTGGACGTAATTTGATTAACATTTAATAATCCGGGTGATGATTCAATACGTTGTCACTGGGGGAAAAATAATCTAGCGGCCATAAGCTTTTGTTTCCTCTGTGTAAAATTGACATCAACATCAATCAGTTTTAATCTAGTTTGTGAGGCGATGTGCTAAAGGTGTTTATGGGGTGGAAGGTAATTAAAGTAAGTTTCAAGCATCTGTGTGTGTGTGTGTGTGTGTGTGTGTGTGTGTGTGTGTGTGTGTGTGTGTGTGTGTGTGTGTGTGTGTGTGTGTGTGTGTGACTGTTGCTGCCGCCTCTCCATATTCATCGCTTCTCTTATCTCCCTCCCTCCGGTCCAGCCTTCACCATCCTCTCTCCCTTTCTCTCCACACTCCCCCTCGCCACGGTGTCGGGGTCGGCCACACCTAACCCGGCGTCGCATTCTTACTCCTTGCAG
>JAXIVD010001021.1:0-5000 GCA_036785275.1 Cancer borealis
CTACAAATGTTCAGTCAGCACAATAAGTTAAAATAACGTTTTTAAACACAAGACAGACCAGTAAAACTCTGTAATTTGAATATAGTACGTTGATCCTTCACTTCATGAAACAAATATTATTTATACTTTTACCATTCATGAAAAAACACCAATGATACCAATAGTAACTTTTTCAGGGATGTAGTAGTTTATAATTATATTTGTTATATTCATAGGCATTTTTTTCATAACAATAATATATTTTTTTGTTTAAGTCTGTTTCTGAGAAGTCCCTCCAAGTAGTTCCAGTGAGTGAAACTTACTTCTCTCCACACATGCTACTCTTGCAATGTTGTATTTGTGTGTCTATAACTCTGAAGCATCATTACCCTCTAGGTACTTCCCTCATACAGTTGACCACGTCACACAAGTGTTTGTTTATCCCAGCATTGAAAGAGTGCTTGGTACAAGGGTGTAAGCCAGGTCTGTCATCTCTATCCCTTCAAGGACCATTTACTCTTTTGATCCACTTAACTGTTAGATACCCTCATGTAGACTCTTAATAAGCTATTTCTAATTTATTATCACCATGTGTCAAACAACCTCGATTACCACTTTACATAATTGTCATACACAGTTTCATTAATGTTTTAATCTTATCCTTACAGCTAACACAGTCCTCTCATATAACTTTCATCCATTGTTGTGTTACATTCAATGTCCACAACTCTTGCAATCTAAATCCCTTTCTTCCAGAGTCCCTTCATGGATAATGTCATCTAACTCATATCTTTTCATGATTGCATTTGCATTCTTACTTTTGTGTATCCTTAATTTTAAGCCCTCATTCCACATGTACATCTCAATCCCTTATGTCAGTGTTGGTATGGTTATACAATTATTAGTAGTATCATTTATTTGTATTTCTTCAACTATATGTCTATTGTATTGCCATTGATCCCTAGCAATTAGATTTCTCCTTCTAATATGATATCAATATTACAGAGTGGAATGACACTGAAGTGTGTGTCATTTCCATCTCTTGAGACAACCATGAAAATCCTCCTTCACCGTCTGCCATCCACACTTCCACTCAGGTGAAGGAGACCATTCACTTGCATCATGGTGCAGGTAAGAACTCACCCATCACTTTTGATTTTGACATTACTGAGCCAATCTTTCTCTATCTTCCCATCTTACAACTGTCATTACTCTACTCCTATGACCCTCAATTTCACACACATACACCTGCTTCACAAAATGTTCACTCTTCGTTCTCTCAAGATGACCAAAGTGCCTCATTACCAAAGAGCCATGGATAATGGCAGCATAACTGCATCCCCTACGAGCCTGTCTACCTCGTTGAGGGGTGCAAATACTCTAGATGCAGAACCATTGCCTTCACGGTTCATGTGCATACAAGGTACAACATTTAGTATCATGAATGTTTGTATGTTTGTAATATTTTTTCAGTAGTTTGTTTCTGTTTGTTGTGTGTGTGATTCACTACACACTAGAAATAGAAGTTACCAAAAAAATGTAAACTGAAATTAATACAAATGTAAAAGTATTGTCTTGAACTTTTTGATTATTACTTTCATTTTGTTTTGGGTGTAGGGGAAGGGATGCCAAAAGTAAGACTTTTATCTTGTGTTAGAAAAAAAAGATAGAACTCTTACAACAGTGTTGACTAGCATTCAATAAAAAAATGTAATGGATATGAAAATGCATTATACCGTGAAAACAGGTGACATAGTAAGTAATATATGTAATTTTTACAGATTATTTTGCATCTGACGGGCAGCACCAGGCCACCCTCACACCGAAGTCTTACAAGAAACGTAAGTTATTAAATAATTTACTCTATTTATTTTATATATTAGGTTGTAATTTTGGATTACGGCCTATACCATAATATATCTGCAAGGATGCAACTTTAAAGGGAATGGAGTGATTAGTGGAAGTGTGACAGTGTGTTACATTGAGGAGGTTTGGAGATGTAATGAGGGTGAGTTTGTATAGAGACTACATGATTGAAGTTTTAAGTGCAACGGTTATGTTGGACAGAAATTACAGGAATGACCTTGACCACACAGTAAGATATTGCTAGAACAGGGAAATATGGCCAATATTCTGCCATAGTCAACCGCTAAGTATTAAATGTTCTTGGAAGGTGACAATAACAACTTTTTAGGTGAATTTTGTTTTGATAAAATATTTTTCCCAACAGGCAAAGCAGTTAAACTTCTGCAGAATCATGTTTCAAGACTTCGAAAACAAACTCAACAACTGATATGTCAGAAAGTCCTGCATTGCCTTGTGTGCATGGTGTGTGGGATTGCATTGTCAGAAAGGCCTGCACTGCCTTGTGTGCATGGTGTGTGGGATTGTTTTGTCAGAAAGGCTTGCACTGCCTTGTGTGCATGGTGTGTGGGATTGCTTTGTCAGAAAGGCTTGCACTGCCTTGTGTGCATGGTGTGTGGGATTGCTTTGTCAGAAAGGCCTGCACTGCCTTGTGTGCATGGGGTGTGGGATTGTTTTGTCAGTGTGATGCTTCCAATTTAATCTCAAATAGGCCTACTGAATGTACCTTTTTTTTGTTATGTTTAGTCTGCCCTTAGATCCTGTATTCCCAAGGGGATACTGCATTATATAAATGTTTTTACTCACATCATTCATACTTTTATGCTATATGTTTATATTAATGTTTATATTAGAATTGTTTTTCCAAACTTTCAAATCCTATGCAGTCAACCCCTCCCACAAGACAGTTTTCTATGGAAAGAAATTAATATCATAATCTTATCATTATTAATAGTTATTAACTTGTCAAAATGTTCTCCATAGTCTAATATAATTAACCTACTTAGTTATCTTCCCACAAAACTTTGTTAAGAATGACGTAATATTGCATCATATGAGGTGATCATGCCCCGGGGCCCGGGACGTGCAAAAAGTCACGTAGACAAAAATGTTCCCTTATATAGTAATCCAGAGATCAGGTTCAATAGATACCTAAATGTCACTTATTTAGCGTCAAAATTTATTTCCTATCAACTGATAACTATTTCACGTCTCAATAATCAATTAATAATAAGATCAAAGGAGGAATATCCTCGAAACCCCCCCCTTCCCCCTTCTCATCTCCCGCCTTTTTCCCAGAGAGCATCACTCGTCGTTCACCCTTCATTGTGTTCGCAGGTGAGTGACATCGCTCTCGAAATTTCTCAATATTTGTGAAATCCAATACCTCTCGCCATTATTATATAGTCCACAATCTTCCCCAGTAGTCTGACAATACATGTAAACCCCTATTGAGATCTATTATAAGTGGATAATATCAATTTCCTTCTCTTAAAGAAGGACAACGTGGTTTCAAAACCGCATGGTCCCCTATTCCCTACAAAATATTTCATGGTGTACAATATATATTTTTCACGGTAATTTCTATGTTATTGTGACTGTGTATTAACTTCTGAGTTAAGGAAGTGAATTATACTGACTCGTCGTTCACCCTTCATTGTGTTCGCAGGGAAAGAATGCCTCCACGACAGTTACACCAATTTCTCATTTACTTTCTTTTGTTTTTGTAGTTAAATGAACGGCTAGAAAGCCACTGCCAAATTTCCAAGTTAAGCTTTAGGAAACTATGTGTCACGTAAGACGGTCTGATAGACCCAGTCCATGTATTCAGGAATAGGAATCGCGTATTCCTACTTAGTGAGGAAGAGTTATACTATGTATGCATAAACAGAAACATTGAGATCACCTTACTTTCGGAAATCCCCTGAGAAAAGGTTCTTTAACTGTTCTCAGGCCCAGTTACAAAATTATAACATTTTTAAGGTGATATTTTTCAGGGAAGGGAGTCAAGGGTATAATGTATAATGTGTGAAGAGCTTGGTATCTCGAGGTGAGATATGTATTGCCAACTCTGTATTTATTTTCTTTTTGAGGAAGGTGAAGTTTTTCTGCCATGAGCCATTAAGTTGTCGGATACTATAACTAAGCCGTGTTTCTAAGACTCAGTGATCAGCCTGTGATATTCAAAGTATACATTAAATAAATAACTCAAGTAAAATCTGAGAAAGTGATTCTGTGTTAATACTAACCTTCCGTTGGTGTGGTAAGGTTAATAGGGAGGTGCTCAACACTCTTGAAAAAGGATATGAAACAAATCCACGAATCCATGTGCCTTATTGAAACTCAGTCCACTCTACCAAATAACTAAATTGTTAAATCAGTTCCCCTTTTCTTTTCATTGGTCACCTATATTTCCCTGGTAGTAATTATTTTCTCTTTCGAATATTTTAACTTCCCTTTAGGAAGAAATTAAATTCCCTGAGAATCCCCTAATTCTCATTAAACCTTTGGGGGTGGTGGCAGCTTTCTTTTCTTAATATTCAGGGAAATATCCAACATCAGGGACCATTAATTAATATACTTAATCAAGGTAAATATCTTTTTAATTGCCATGAGAGTTCCCCATTCGAAGTTAATTTAATGACAAGGCATCACACTGGTGGTCCTTCAGCAGTGAAGTGAAAGTAAAATAAATTAATTAAATAAAGAATAGAAGAACACAATTAACAACTATAATAAATAAATAAAATAACGTCCCCGTCCCCCCCCCGGGCACCACATCAGAAAGGCTTGCACTGCCTTGTGTGCATGGTGTGTGGGATTGCTTTGTCAGAAAGGCTTGCACTGCCTTGTGTGCATGGTGTGTGGGATTGTTTTCTCAGAAAGGCTTGCACTGCCTTGTGTGCATGGTGTGTGGGATTGCTTTGTCAGAAAGGCCTGCACTGCCTTGTGTGCATGGGGTGTGGGATTGTTTTGTCAGAAAGGCTTGCACTGCCTTGTGTGCATGGTGTGTGGGATTGCTTTGTCAGAAAGGCTTGCACTGCCTTGTGTGCATGGTGTGTGGGATTGTTTTGTCAGAAAGGCTTGCACTGCCTTGTGTGCAAGGTGTGTGGGATTGCTTTGTCAGAAAGGCCTGCACTGCCTTGTGTGCATGGTGT
>JAXIVD010001021.1:10000-100000 GCA_036785275.1 Cancer borealis
GTGTCAATAATAAAAAAAGAAAAACATTGAAATATACAAGTAAGTCATAACTCTTTGATTAAGTTGGTCTCGGCCAGGAAAATCATCAGGTTATCGACCACATCCGGATGCTGGTCACCCAGAAGGGTGGTCTGCGTCATCGGAAGGCGGCGGGCCTCACAGCAAGCTGCGAGGGACCGTCGCGCCTCCCGATAACGCACACAGTGAAGTAGGATGTGGTCGATAGAGAGGGTAGTGTGACAGGTGATGCATTGGGGTGGGAAGGCGTGGGCGATGTAGGGGAGCATGTGGGTGGGTAGGGTGCAGCCCATCCTGAGGCGACCGAGGACTACCTCCTGACGCCTTGTGGGGCGGTTGGAGGAAGCCCACTCGCCTAGGATGGGTTTTACTGTGGGAAGATGGAGGTTGTCCCAGTGACTTTGCTACAGGAGGTAAGCTGATGATTTTGCAGCCGAGAGACATGACTGCAGATCGCGACGGAGGTTCCACGCTCCCTCGAGCTCTGCAGCGGACCTAGCCAGCATGTCAGCCTGCTCATTCCCGTAAATACGCGAATGACCAGGCACCCAAAACAAAGAGAAAGACTTACGGCGTGAATTTAACTTATTAATGATGTTGCCTTGGATTTCATTGGCATCCGTGCGCCCTGACTCTATCGCCTGAAGGGCTGACATAGAGTCCGTGAAAATGACAATTACGTTATGATTTGAATTTAGTGCATAATCTATGGCTTTATCAATTGCAAAAAGTTCTGAGGAAAAAACCGATGTATGGGAAGGTAGACGGAACCTGAGGGCACATTCACGCGACCAAACACTAGCACCCACACATTCATTCGACTTGGAGCCGTCAGTGTACAGGTGGAGCGTGGGAGGGAGGCTAGCGACGAGAGCCCGGAAGTGATATCCTATCTCCACCTCGGTCATGGCAGGCTTGTGCTTGGGGTAGCCATTTTGTAATGGTGTTGGCTTTGGGCTCCCAAGGGGCTTTTGTTGGTAGCACAAGCTGGTCAACACCGTCAAGGTCCACTTCACACTTCTGGCATAAAGTGTGAAGGCGGACCGTTAGTGGACGGTGTCGACCAGTGTGGAGATGGTGATGCTGCTTAATTGCAGTAGCTGCCATGAGACCGAGTGGAGTCAGTCTTCCAGGCCGTTGACAGGCCGTATGCCAGTAATAAGCCGTCCCGTCGCATACTTAGTGGTGATATATTGGCCTCAACCTCCAAACGCCCCACGCGTGTACACCGTAGGGCTCCAAGACACATTCGCAGACATGCATTCTGAAATACATCCAGCCTCCTCAGTGTTGCGTCCGACGCAGAGCCATACACCGGTGAGCCATAGTCTAAGTGAGAACGAATTAGGGACTTCTACACCATTAATAAAGATTTTCTGTCTGCTCCCCAAGAAGTACCTGATAGGTATTTTAGGACATTGACTTTTTTATGGCAACGAACTAGTAAATTATTTATGTGTGTTTTCCAATTGAGTCTGCTGTCAAAATGCAGACCCTGAGTTTTGAAACGGTATCGGCTGACCTTGAAGAGAAATATGCAAAGCGGGAATTTTACGTTGAGTGAAAACTACACCGATACACTTTGGAACAGAAAACTTAAATCCCCACAGAGAGGCCCACTGTTGGACGGAGTCAAGAGCAATTTGAATCCGTCCAGCCGAGAACTGCGCATTTGGCGACGAATGCCGTAACGCACAGTCGTCAGCATAGAGCGAGTATTTAAGATTTCTTGGGACAGGAGTTGATGACAGAATATCATTAATCATAACACAAAATAATGTAGGACTAAGAACACTACCCTGTGGCACCCCATTTTCCTGGACATAAATGTCCGAGAATATGTTACCGGGAAGCTTGACAGAGAATGTTCTGTCCTGTAAGAAATTATCAACAAAAATGGGCAAGTTACCTCTTAAACCGTGAGCATGGAGTTTCATGAGGATACCGTGTCGCGATGTCATGTCGAAGGCTTTGTGAATGTCCAAGAACACTCCTATCATGAATTCTTTTTTGGCGAAAGCCTCTGAAATGCAATGCTCCAGGTGCATTAAATGGTCCATCGTGCTTCGGTATTTACGAAAACCACTTAACACACCTTTTGCTTCTAAAACAAAAAATAGCCTTTTGTTAATCATGCGTTCCATGACCTTACAGAGACAGCTCGTGAGCGCAATAGGGCGAAACGCACTGGGGTCCGTAAGGCGACCAGTCTTTTTGGGTATTGGGATAACGTGAGCAAAGTGCCAAGATTGGGGGAAGGTGTGAGTGGTCCAGATTCTATAATAAAGGGAGAGTAATTTAGAAAGTGAACTAGGGCCGAGATGTTGGAGCATGCTGTATGATATTTGATCTGGACCAGGACTGGAGCCTTTACAGGATTTCAGGGCAAGTAGGAGTTCATCCGGCGTAAACTCTGAGTTGTAATCAGTGTTTACGCCTCCTGTGGCAAAGTTTGGGACTGTTTGTTCTGCTGCCTCCTTCCGGGGAAGGAAGGCAGGGTGGAACGAGGCGGAGCTACTCGCCTGTTCAAATTGCCGGGCTAAGGTGTTGGCAATAGCTGGGGGGGTGTCTGTAACATCCCCGTTGGTGATGAGTGTGGTTATCGGAGTGGTTGTTTTTTTCCCGCTAAGGACATGGACTGTGTTCCATACCTGTCCTAGCGGGGTTGTACGGCTTACTGATGACGTGAACTCTCTGAAAGAGCCCCTCTTAGCTTGAAGGATGACTTTCCTTGCCTGAGCCCTTGCCTTTTTATAGGCTATGAAATTATCTTGACTGGGCTGCTGGCTGAAATACCTGTATCGCCTATTACGCTCACGAAGTGCTTGTCGGCAATCCGTTGTCCACCAAGGAACTCCATGCTTTGTGTGAATTGTAGAAGTTTTCGGAATACATGCCTCAGCGGCGTGTAAAATGGATTGTGTTGCGTTGCTAACCATTGTGTCAGTGTCCTCGCTAGATATATCCATATCGGCGATCACACGGAAGGTTGCCCAATCTGCTTTCTTAAAATTAAATTTAGGTGGAGGAGGGATAGTGGCAACGTCGCGTGCGTAAGAAATGCAGATTGGTAGGTGGTCACTTCCGTGTGCGTCGTCGCTGACCTCCCAAGAGAAGTCAGAGAACATATTTGGCGAGGCCAATGACAAGTCAATGGCAGTCGCGTTACCTGTTCGATCGTCTACACGAGTCGCACAACCATTGTTCAGAAGACAGAGGTTTGTCTGTAGGAGAATGTTAACAATCTGTTCCCCACGTACACTTGACCTCTCACTGCCCCATTGCTGATGATGGGCGTTAAAGTCGCCCAAAACAAGCTTGTTGCCCGGAAGCTGGCGAAATAACGACCTTAAGTCATCATCAGCAATAGGCGTATTGGGAGGTAAGTAGAGAGAACAGATAGCCAGATACGTGCCATTGAATTTCACTCTGCACGCGACTGCCTCCAGAGTGGTATCCAACGTCACTTCTGTGTGTGGTAGTGTTTTATGTGTGTATACGGCCACGCCGTGACCGTCGTGTCTTCTGTACGCATGGTAATGTTTTAGTACTGAAGGATCAGGATGATCCTCCAGCATCGTCTCTTGTAGGCAAATAACGGACGGCCTGTGTAAGTTCACTAAAAGTGACAAATATGGAAGTTTATTCCGAATACTTCTACAGTTCCACTGTAAAACGTTGAACGTAATGGTTTAAGAGTTACGATGGGGGCGGGTGTATTTCTTAGGTTTTTTGCGCTCGGAGGCGCTAGCCGGGGACCTCTCTCGGCCCTTGCAAGAGGAGATCTGCATCGGTTCGTCAATAGTTAACTCCCCGGAGCTGGTCGAGAGGGAGCGAGCGTGAGAGCCCCTCCTCGATGGCGCGGGAGCTGGGATGACATGAGAGGAGGAATTGCGTTCTAATTTTGTGTAATTATATTTAATGTTATCCTTGTCATTCTTTTCTGTCTTCTTAGCTGGAGTGGTAGAGACAGCAGAGGCATATTTGGTATTAGTGGAGGAGGAGGAGGAGGAGGAGGAGGAGGTAGAGGTGGTGGTGGAGGAGGAGGTGGAGGAGGAGGAGGGGGAGGAGGAAGAGGCAGGTGTGGTTGTTTTCATGATAGTAGGTGTTGGAGGAGTAGATGAAGTATTCGTAGTAAGAGAAACAGCTTGGGCAGGTGCAGCCGGCAGAGGTTCAGTCTGAATCGAAACAGACTTCATCACTGGACGCATCTGTACGCTTGCCGCGTATGAAACGCCTGGAGAAGGCGCGACGTGCGCCTCCTTCACTCGCTTCCTCGCGTCAAAGTACGAGATGCCTTCGACTGCCTTAACGGTACAGACCTCTTTCTCCAGCTTCCAAGCAGGACAATCCCGCGAGAAAGTAGAGTGAGCTTCTGAACAGTTACGACACTTCTCTACCAATGACGAACACTGTTCCGACGAATGACCTTCGCAAGCACACTTACCACAAAAAGAGTGAACCGAACGACAAGCATTTCCGTGGTGACCATAGAGTTGACATTTAAAGCACCGAAGAGGGTTTGGAATATAGGGACGAAACCCGCTCGTATCCTACATCCACTCTATCAGCCAACTTGGCAACAGCAAAAGTTAGAGTAACTGAAGCAGTGTTCCTTCTCGCGCCGTCAACGAATTTAGTGATCTTACGAGCCCCAATGACGCCCTGATCATACATGTTATCAATGATTTCGTCTTCCGTCATATCCACAAAATCGCGATGGGAGGCAACCCCCCGACACGAGTTCATGGATACTGGGATCGAAGCTTCAATCTCAATATCATGCATGCGTTGTAGCTTCATTAGGGAACTGACTTGTTTTGTGTTAAATGTTTCAATTAGTAGATCTCCGCTTGCAAGTTTTTTAACATTGGCAACAGTGCCAATGTTTACATCAATTACTTTTTTTATTATAAAGGAATTTACAGTGGATAAGCGGGTCTGGGTCTTTGATTTAAGAGTCACATATCTAGCTTGGTCATAGGAGATGGGCCGTGTGTTCGTTAGTGGTGGTCGGTCAGGACCCTCCCTCCCCCTGGAGGGGGGAGGGGGGGAGGCGGCCTCAGCCATGGGGTACACCCCCCTCCTGCAGGAGGGGAGCGGAACACAAGCGGGAGGACACCAGGGAGGAGTTTCCTAGAGTCAGATTGTCTTGCCAAACCACTCTAGGGGGGCCGATCGGTGTTAATTCACCCCAAAAGCACGCTCACTGAGGCGGACACTCCGTAGGTGAGAGAGGAAGGACAATCTGACAACCTGACAACAGACACTTACTGTTGTCACTAAGGTGAGGACAATGAGGTAACAAACTCAGTACATGGGTAGAGGGACACCTATATTTATGTAGCTAATCCTAGACCTGAGGGGCCGTCAAAATATTTTAAACACCCGAAGGTGAAAGACAATAGCAGCAGAACCACGTGTACACAGTACCGTGTCTAGGCTCAGTCTGGCGTCTGATTTTTTTTTTTTTTTTTTTTTTTTTTTTTTTTTTTTTTTTTTGCCATCAGCCATGGCATTGGCTATTAGGCCATATAAATTAAATTTTGAACTTGTTTTTTTTTTTTTTTTTTTTTATTATTTTATTTTATTTTTTATTTTATTTATTTATCAATTTATTTATTTTTTATTTATTTTTTTTTTTTTTCCCTTTAATTTATTTATATGTTTGTTTGTTTGTTTGTTTGTTTGTTTGTTTGTTTTATTTATTTTATTTTTTTTATTTTATCCATTTTATATTTGTACACAGAAAAAAAATAAAAATATATTCATACAATTCCAGTCACGCATCATGCATACACATTCATACTTGGGAGCCTGAACCTAAGGCAAAAACTAAAGTCATTAGTCAGGGAAAGTAGGGGACAAAAATGATACATACATATAATGGGGGAGGATACGTACGAATACGTATTTACAATAAATTTGGGGATAAGTGCATAACATCCACGCTAGACACATAATCATTCATTCAAAACATATTTATAATAAAAGAAAGTGCAGTATATACAAAGTGTCAATAATAAAAAAGAAAAACATTGAAATATACAAGTAAGTCATAACTCTTTGATTAAGTTGGTCTCGGCCAGGAAAATCATCAGGTTATCGACCACATCCGGATGCTGGTCACCCAGAAGGGTGGTCTGCGTCATCGGAAGGCGGCGGGCCTCACAGCAAGCTGCGAGGGACCGTCGCGCCTCCCGATAACGCACACAGTGAAGCAGGATGTGGTCGATAGAGAGGGTAGTGTGACAGATGATGCATTGAGGTGGGAAGGCGTGGGCGATGTAGGGGAGCATGTGGGTGAGTAGGGTGCAGCCCATCCTGAGGCGTGCGAGGACTACCTCCTGACGCCTTGTGGGGCGGTTGGAGGAAGCCCACTCGCCTAGGATGGGTTTTACTGTGGGAAGATGGAGGTTGTCCCAGTGACTTTGCTACAGGAGGTAAACTGATGATTTTGCAGCCGAGAGACATGACTGCAGATCGCGACGGAGGTTCCACGCTCCCTCGAGCTCTGCAGCGGACCTAGCCAGCATGTCAGCCTGCTCATTCCCGTAAATACGCGAATGACCAGGCACCCAAAACAAAGAGAAAGACTTACGGCGTGAATTTAACTTATTAATGATGTTGCCTTGGATTTCATTGGCATCCGTGCGCCCTGACTCTATCGCCTGAAGGGCTGACATAGAGTCCGTGAAAATGACAATTACGTTATGATTTGAATTTAGTGCATAATCTATGGCTTTATCAATTGCAAAAAGTTCTGAGGAAAAAACCGATGTATGGGAAGGTAGACGGAACCTGAGGGCACATTCACGCGACCAAACACTAGCACCCACACATTCATTCGACTTGGAGCCGTCAGTGTACAGGTGGAGCGTGGGAGGGAGGCTAGCGACGAGAGCCCGGAAGTGATATCCTATCTCCACCTCGGTCATGGCAGGCTTGTGCTTGGGTAGCCATTTTGTAATGGTGTTGGCTTTGGGCTCCCAAGGGGCTTTTGTTGGTAGCACAAGCTGGTCAACACCGTCAAGGTCCACTTCACACTTCTGGCATAAAGTGTGAAGGCGGACCGCTAGTGGACGGTGTCGACCAGTGTGGAGATGGTGATGCTGCTTAATTACAGTAGCTGCCATGAGACCGAGTGGAGTCTTCCGGGCCGTTGACAGGCCGTATGCCAGTAATAGGCCGTCCCGTCGCATACTTAGTGGTGATATATTGGCCTCAACCTCCAAACGCCCCACGCGTGTACACCGTAGGGTTCCAAGACACATTCGCAGACATGCATTCTGAAATACATCCAGCCTCCTCAGTGTTGCGTCCGACGCAGACCCATACACCGGTGAGCCGTAGTCTAAGTGAGAACGAATTAAGGACTTGTACACCATTAATAAAGATTTTCTGTCTGCTCCCCAAGAAGTACCTGATAGGTATTTTAGGACATTGACTTTTTTATGGCAACGAACTAGTAAATTATTTATGTGTGTTTTCCAATTGAGTCTGCTGTCAAAATGCAGACCCAAGAACTTAACTGAGTTTTGAAACGGTATCGGCTGACCTTGAAGAGAAATATGCAAAGCGGGAATTTTACGTTGAGTGAAAACTACACCGATACACTTTGGAACAGAAAACTTAAATCCCCACAGAGAGGCCCACTGTTGGACGGAGTCAAGAGCAATTTGAATCCGTCCAGCCGAGAACTGCGCATTTGGCGACGAATGCCATAACGCACAGTCGTCAGCATAGAGCGAGTATTTAAGATTTCTTGGGACAGGAGTTGATGACAGAATATCATTAATCATAACACAAAATAATGTAGGACTAAGAACACTACCCTGTGGCACCCCATTTTCCTGGACATAAATGTCCGAGAATACGTTACCGGGAAGCTTGACAGAGAAAGTTCTGTCCTGTAAGAAATTATCAACAAAAATGGGCAAGTTACCTCTTAAACCGTGAGCATCGAGTTTCATGAGGATACCGTGTCGCCATGTCATGTCGAAGGCTTTGTGAATGTCCAAGAACACTCCTATCATGAATTCTTTTTTGGCGAAAGCCTCTGAAATGCAATGCTCCAGGTGCATTAAATAGTCCATCGTGCTTCGGTATTTACGAAAACCCGATTGTTGACCACTTAACACACCTTTTGCTTCTAAAACAAAAAATAGCCTTTTGTTAATCATGCGTTCCATGACCTTACAGAGACAGCTCGTGAGCGCAATAGGGCGAAACGCACTGGGGTCCGTAAGGCGACCAGTCTTTTTGGGTATTGGGATAACGTGAGCAAAGTGCCAAGATTGGGGGAAGGTGTGAGTGGTCCAGATTCTATTATAAAGGGAGAGCAATTTAGAAAGTGAACTAGGGCCGAGATGTTGGAGCATGCTGTATGATATTTGATCTGGACCAGGACTGGAGCCTTTACAGGATTTCAGGGCAAGGAGGAGTTCATCCGGCGTAAACTCTGAGTTGTAATCAGTGTTTACACCTCCTGTGGCAAAGTTTGGGACTGTTTGTTCTGCTGCCTCCTTCCGGGGAAGGAAGGCAGGGTGGAACGAGGCGGAGCTACTCGCCTGTTCAAATTGCCGGGCTAAGGTGTTGGCAATAGCTGGGGGGGTGTCTGTAACATCCCCGTTGGTGATGAGTGTGGTTATCGGAGTGGTTGTTTTTTTCCCGCTAAGGACATGGATTGTGTTCCATACCTGTCCTAGCGGGGTTGTACGGCTTACTGATGACGTGAACTCTCTGAAAGAGCCCCTCTTAGCTTGAAGGATGACTTTCCTTGCCTGAGCCCTTGCCTTTTTATAGGCTATGAAATTATCTTGACTGGGCTGCTGGCTGAAATACCTGTATCGCCTATTACGCTCACGAAGTGCTTGTCGGCAATCCGTTGTCCACCATGGAACTCCATGCTTTGTGTGAATTGTAGAAGTTTTCGGAATACATGCCTCAGCGGCGTGTAAAATGGATTGTGTTGCGTTGCTAACCATTGTGTCAGTGTCCTCGCCAGATATATCCATATCGGCGATCACACGGAAGGTTGCCCAATCTGCTTTCTTAAAATTAAATTTAGGTTGAGGAGGGATAGTGGCAACGTCGCGTGCGTAAGAAATGCAGATTGGTAGGTGGTCACTTCCGTGTGCGTCGTCGCTGACCTCCCAAGAGAAGTCAGAGAACATATTTGGCGAGGCCAATGACAAGTCAATGGCAGTCGCGTTACCTGTCCGATCGTCTACACGAGTCGCACAACCATTGTTCAGAAGACAGAGGTTAGGCGTCTGACTTTCCGCCCAGACCGATATATATATCCTCAGTTCCAGTGACGTCACGCGTTTTTCCCATCATCCCCTCTATCTAGTGGTACCTACTCTAACCATAACAAGGTATCTAACGAGTGTCGAGAATACGAGGATTTACCGGTGATTCCGCAAAGGAATCACCGTAATGATAGTTGGCCCGTTGTACTCGGTACATATATATATATATATATATATATATATATATATATATATATATATATATATATATATATATATATATATATATATATATATATATATATATATATATATATATATATATATATATATATATATATATATATATATATATATATATATATATATATATATATATATATAGATGACGTTAGTGGAGGCCCTGGAATGACTTTAGGGCCCCATGCAAAAAGGGAACCAAAATAGTCAGGCAATCTAATGTTTCAATTGAAAAAAAAAAAAAATAGAGGGAAAAGTGCAGAATAAGGCCTTCTGCCCTTTCTTTTTTTTCTCTCCTTCCCTACATACTATACATAATGTACTCAACACATCTGAACCAAACCTAACTTAACCTAATCATAACCTAACCGTAACCTAACCTAACATAACATAACCTCGCTTCAAAGACGTTTTACGAGGTTAATATTGATTTACCCCGCCTGACATAATAAAATAAGGAAGCTACAAAAGGCCTTGAGGCCTGCACTAGGTAGTTCCTGTTAATCCTAACCCCCTTATTACCTACACCCATCTCTCATCCGCATCCATGAAGTCTAGTCTTCTCTTAAAACTCCCTATTGTCTGTGTACTAACTACCTGCTGACTGAGTCTGTTCCAATCATCTACCACCCTATTTGTAAACCAGTTTCTGCCAATTTCTTTATTAAATCTACATTATTCTAGTTTGTAACCGTTATTTCTTGTTCTATCCTGACTACTGATCGTAAGAACTTTTCCTACATCCCCCTTATTGAAACCTTCACAGATGGGTTGAGTACACTATGTAGAGTATGTAGGGAAGGAGAGAAAAAGAAAGGGCAGAAGGCCTCATTCTGCATTTTTACCAAAAAAGTTTATTGGAATCAGAAGAGCCAATGATTGCCTCCCATAACTCGACATCCTTATCCAAGACTTTTTGCAGAATTTTTCAAGGTTTTGATAAATTACAGTGTGTTCATATTGATTATGAAGATACAAGGAACTATATAGTCCAGTAATTTTATTACTATTTGCTTGTGTAAGTCATAACTGTCAAAGTGAATATTGTAGCAGAGAAATTTGTATCAAACACGGCAAGATTTATCACATTTGTGACTTTTAATAGTCAATAGTATATGTTCACTGCACTTTTGTTGATACATATAGATATATATACACACCCGGTGGTCTAGTGGTTAGGACGCTCGCCTCACAAGCGAGAGGTCACGGGCTCGATCCCCGCGCCGGGTAGGAGACATATGGACTAAGTCTCTTATAAGTGTGTGGTCCCTGTTCACCAAACAGTTATGAGGTACCTGATCTCAGACGGGGTTTGTGACCCGCTTTCAGGGGGGAGAAAACAAATCTCCCATAAATAAAAATATACGGCCTCCTGGCTAGTACAATGGTAGCGCGCTGGCCTTGCATTCGCTAGGTTCGCTAGGTCAGCAGATCGGGTCTCCGCCCGGGCTTGTGATGCTAAATTGTTTACTGGGAGGAACTGCTGTGGTCGGGCACCACAGTGGTGCAGCGGTGGTCCACCATGGCTGTGAGGCATAAACCTCTAAACAGAAACCAAGTAAACCAAGTAATATGCATTACTTAAATTTGATTTATTCGCATGGAGATCTCACATAAGATAAATTATAAATTGTGCGTAAAATTATGAAGACAACTCGTCATTATGATTTCCCGCAAATTTGGGCGCGCTCATGATCTAACCCAGTTTTCTAGCATTTCGTACAATGATTGGCCGTGAAAATCTCTACACCTTACCGGTGAAATGATATTTCTCCATCCTCACTTCTCCTGGTGCAGCCATAGACCGAACAAGCCGGCATAACGACAAAGTATTGAGGCGGGTGAGTGTCGGGGCTCTAGTCAGCAGCGCAATGTTTTGGGTTGACTTGCATAGGTGGGCGGAGCTTATAGCGGCTTCACTCGTGTGACGTCATGGCCTCTTCTGTTATACTTCCTCCAAGGTCCTGACCAAGGATCCTATACATGTGATGATCTAGTGATGGGCGTTCCGGCTCTTTTCCGAGAATCGAGTCTTTCGTTCTCGTTCACTCAAAAGAGCCGGCTCCTCCGGCTCCCAAACGGCTCTTTCAGCTCTCAAATACTTTTTTTTAAGTAGTTCCACATATTCTGTTTATAGTCTTTATAATTTAGAAGAAATTTCTTAGGATAACTTTGCTAGTTAGCTTTCAATACCTATTGATTTAATTAAGGAAAGGTGAAAAAGCTTTCAAAAAATGTTTAATTTAAACCAAATATTTTTTTGTTATCATTAACCGTTGGCGACAGTAGGCTTACTGAGGCACATATGTGGACTTGCCTCGCCTGTTATTTGGTGGACAGACAGACAGACAGACAGACAGACACACACACACACACACACACACACACACACACACACACACACACACACACACACACACACACACACACACACACACACACACACACACATATGATCTATTTTCTTTCTCATTTAATATTTATCTATCAGAGAGAGAGAGAGAGAGAGAGAGAGAGAGACAATTTTTCGTTCATGGTCACACACACACACACACACACACACACACACACACACACACACACACACACACACACACACACACACACACACACACACACACACACAAACATACTATCTATTTTCTTTCTTATTTAACATTTCTATATGAGAGAGAGAGAGAGAGAGAGAGAGAGAGAGAGAGAGAGAGAGAGAGAGAGAGAGAGAGAGAGAGAGAGAGAGAGAGAGAGAGAGAGAGAGAGAGAGAGAGAGAGAGAGAGAGAGAGAGAGAGAGAGAGAGAGACTCAGACAATTTTTCGTTCATGGTCACACACACACACACACACACACACACACACACACACACACACACACACACACACACACACACACACACACAGACACACACAAACATACTATCTATTTTCTTTCTTATTCAACATTTATATATCAGAGAGAGAGAGAGAGAGAGAGAGAGAGAGAGAGAGAGAGAGAGAGAGAGAGAGAGAGAGAGGGAGAGAGCGCGAACAATTGGCGGTTGACTGTTACGTAATGTGAGTTTGAGGGGTGGTGGGGTACCCTACCACCCCTCAAATTATCAACGTAGTTAACTTGTCTTTTATCGCATAAATATTAGTCGTACAGAGAAAATGCACTTATGCTAATTTATGTAATTTTAAAAGTTCTATCAAATCATGTAATTTAATCTAAATTTACGCCAAAACTTTTTTTTTTTAATGTTTTCATTATTTATAAACTGTTTACATGTTCTGATGGTCCAAAAAATATATATATATTTATTTTCTTATTTTAATTATTCGCAGATTTTTTTACTTAAACTCCATAGTTTTCGTTTTTACAAAACGAAATGTTAAATACTAGTTTGACAAAAATTATGTTAAATAGTTATTTTCTTAGCTTCAAAAGGCCTTTCAGCTGGTGTAGTCTCATTTTGAATAACGCTAATAGTTAAGAAAGAAAAAAATTTCGATGGTCATTCATCATTGAGTTTCATTTTCAATAGAATTAAAAGAAAGCTTGTTACATTTAACTTCCCTAATTACTCCTAGTAATTTTACGTCAATTTCATAGTTTTCGAGTTATAATGTATTGGTGCTGTCGATCAAGCCACCAAACCGCTTGATAATTTTACTATGCAGGCTCTCGCTGAAGCTCAACGTCAACATAATGTATGGAGCAAGGTTGTGTATCATCTTGAATCCGGTGATGATGTTAAATTGCCTGAGCTACATATACCTCTTTCTCAGTTTTTACTCAATACGGATGGTGTTCTTTGCCGTCATTGGTCGAACAAGAAAAAACCGGTAACACAGTTAGTAATACCCGAGGTGTATGTACCGACAGTACTATATCAACTTCATAACACAGCAGTTGCTGGACATAAGGGGAAAGATCGTACCTTACGCGCTGCACGCTATCAATACTACTGGCCAACCATGAAAATGGATGTGGACGCACATGTGGATCAGTGTATTGAATGTGCACGGAATAAGGGAACGGTGCCTAAACAAGCACCGATTTTTGAATATCCGCCAACCAATCAACCTTGGGATGTCGTTGGCATAGATTTACTGCAACTTCCGTTCAGTCGTCAAGGGTCCAAGTATCTTCTCGTATGTGTCGACCATTTCTCACGATACATCGTTTTGACTCCCTTGAAGGACAAAACAGCTGGCGCTGTCGCTCATGCACTCATTATTAAAGTGTTTCTTGTTCATTCTACTCCAAGGACTATTGTTTCTGACAATGGTAAGGAGTTTAGAAATGCATTGCTGAGCGAAATATGTAGTCAATATACCATAAAACAAACTTTCATTACAGCCTATCATCCAGCCAGCAATGGTCTTGTAGAGCGCTCTAACAAGAACATTTTAGAAGTATTGCGGCCAGTGGTGGGTGGTTTGTTAGAAACTTGGGAAGATTGGCTTTCACAAGTAGCAGCCAGTATTAATTCAAGTAACTGTGAGTCAACGGGTCACTCGCCTCACTCTACGGAGTAGAAATGAGACTCCCGACTGATCTCATAAGTTCGCCTCAGCCTCCTGTTTATAATGTGGATGATTATGGAAAATGTCAGCTTAAGGTTTTCTCAGATATTCACCAGGAAGTACAGAGGAATTTAAAAGAATCAAAAACAGCCATGGCAGAGAAGCAACATAAAAGAGCTTCTCCTGTTAAATTGCAAGCAGGCGATACAATGGTTCAAGTACCTGAAAGGTCTTCTAAACTTTCACCTAAATTTGTCGGACCGCGCCTGATTACTAAGCATATTAGTGGAAATAAATTTGAGGTGTTAGATCCGTGGCTGCAAACGCTGGAAATTATACATAGCGATCGTTTAAAACGGACGAAGGCCAAAACTAACATAAGCTTGGTAGAAACAGCTAATCTTACTAACTCTGTGCATCTTAATACTAATACCACATCTCAACCCACTAAATCTCATGGTTACAATCTACGTTCTCGCAAATAATTTCTTGCTGAATGCTATCTAATGAAGTAGTTTATTTCCATACTTTCTTATTTCTGCTTGTTTCAGAGATGTATGCTATCATCATTCTCCTGCTCGCTCTGACTTCTACTCAAGCTCGAGATCCTGCTCATCTGAAGCCAGGAGTTCTCACTGCCAACATAGGCCGAGTTTCCTTAATCCAGGATTATTTGTGGGTTCGTTATCCATATACTGAGCTTAAAGCAGTACCGGGTCGTCTGCTAAACCTTACTGAGCAACTAAGTGATACTCTATTTGAATTAAACAAACACACGATTCATGATACAAAATATTCTTCCCTAATGAAGATGTTGTTGAAGGAACGTGTGGAGTTTCTAAGAGATACAGTCAAGGACGCCTTGGAAAATTATGATGGATTCCCTTCAAATAATCGTCCAAAAAGAGGTCTAATTGATGGCCTTGGCATGTTGTCTCAGATGGTGTTTGGTACGGCCATGGATAGCAATGTAAAGGATTTGCAAGAACGTTACAATACTTTAGCTGCAATGGCTATATCTAACCGTAAGGCTGTAGATCTTAACTGCAGAAACATTGCACGACTCAAGGAAGGCATGATTAAACTGGTAAATTACACTAACATCTTAGGTGCTTCTCTTAACAAAGCATTTCTTAACATAGATGTTTCCTATGCTATTGATGAGGTTCTTATGGTTCTAAATGCCCTAGAAAATTCAGTCAATACGATCATGCATGCAAATGAGCTCGTACTGAGGAATGTGGTTGACGCTTCCCGAGGTAGAGTGTCCTCATCTTTATTCCCAGTTAAGGATTTGTTACACACCTTAACGATAGCAGAGGAACAATATGATCTAACCCCTATTTTTGCTGGAGCGGAAATTTTACATTATTACCCACTTCTCAGTGCAATGTTAACGTCAGACGCCATTGTAGTTCATGTTCCCTTTCATTCAAAAGTTGTTTATGATATTCACCGAATAGAGTCATTCCCATTTCAAATCAACACCTCTATTCTCGCCGTTGATTTACCTGACTCTATTGTGCTGGTCAACGAGGGGCTTACTCTCTACAGTACCGGTGAATACCAAATACTTCACCAGTGTAAATCTGAGCATATAGGATTTTATTTTTGCCCTGCGTCTCTCTTTGCATTTTTACCTGTTAAAGAAGAAGGTGCCTGTGAAGTTGCTTTGATTCAACACGATGCTTCACAGAGCTTAAACCTATGCCCTTACACTCAATTACAGCCAAAACCTTTTTACCATAAAAGTTTCATGGGCCATCATTACTTTTTCTTCATCCGTCCTACGATGGTGACAGTGATTTGCCCTTCAGGAAGGTTACACGGTCGACAGACTGGTCACTTTGCTATTCTTAAATTATGTACCTTGAATTCAGCAACAGTGTCGACTCATCCTGAGACACTTCATAAAGGTTTTGTTTCTAAACTTTTTATGCGTATTTACAGCTTAGATTTTGCTAAAAGTGTAAATATTTCTTCTATTAAGTATGTGACTAATACCATTTCTGAGTTTAAATTAAATAACTTCTCAGAATTTGAATCGGCAGTCCATGCTTCCCTACCGACCTACATGAGCCCTTATGTACACTTCCCTACGGCCATCTTACCGATAGTGCTGGTGATTGTTATAATGATTCCTCTATTTTGTCTAGTGAAACGTGCTTTAACACTCTATAATATGTTAAAAGGTAGAGTTTCAAATAAAGCTGCTAGCGACCACGAATTGACACCTCCACAAGGTTAGGTACATGACTCTAGATATATAGGAACGTCGCGAGGTCGCGTCGAGTAGGTGACCGAGCGATGTACCCATGTTAGGCAGGTAGTATTACTTATATTTTTATTCCTATATATCTCATGTATTATGCAATTAATGTTATTATAATTGTTGAGGTATATATGTAGTAGGTTCTCGAATGTCTTGTGACGGCGAACGTTCGGAAGCAGTCTCCTGGTGTCTGGCCGCCATCCGGTCAGAGAGATGCTGCTGACCGTAGCGTCTAGAAGGTGTTTTGTGATGTGAGGCACTATGCTGTCGCCTAAAGAAAAGCGGCTGTCTTCAGCGTTTGAGGGGCGTCGGCGAAGATACCTCATCGCCGAGCTTGGCCGGCCTCCGCAGACCTAACCGCGCAACTACACCTACAAGTCACGGACCTCGGAGTGCTCTACTCTCACCGTACATCCGAGGTCCGGACTTAAACGTGATTACTGACATTTCTGTGTTATTAAGAGTGCCCTACAAACTGTCGCTGAAGTTATATATATTGCACAAACCTCACCTTATACCCAAGTGTGGAGATATAGTGCCACAGTGACTCTTGTGATATACTTTAATCTATGTGCATAACCCTGCTTGCTTAGAATACAAATACAAGCAGTGAGACTTATTCTATGTACCAGTGTACTGATCATCTTATACTGTAAATAAAACTGTATAAAGTACACGTATTTGGCTAAACCGCTCGGGCCACACTATCTCACATAACACTCGTTACCATCACCACGGTAACACCTGGTAGCACCAAGATAACATATGGTGGTATCGGTGGTAACATATGGTGGCTGTGGTGTGACAAATAACAACCACCACACCAGGTAACAATAAGGTAAAAACCTTAACGATTAGTTCGACAGAAAAAATGCATCTATAATCATTTAAATAATTTTAAAAGGCGTATCAGCTAGTGTAGTTATTTTTTTATATTTTACTCACAGGTTATGAAAATAAATATTTCCTTCATTATATAAAGAGTAATTTCATTTTTAAATGTTGCAACAGAAAGTTGGGTTCCTATTCACTCTTTGTCTATTCGTAGTCATTGTATGTATACCTTATGGTTCTCGAGCTATAATGAGAAAATCAGTTTTGTGTTAAAAAATTAACTATGGAAAAAAATATACTTGGTTTGTATAACATGTACCCTGTTTTGAGACAAGTTCTATAATTTAATTTGACCTCTTAATATTATCAGATTATCTTAATTTACCGATATGTTGTAGGGAATATTGTAGTGTACATTCCACATCATTGGCCTGCCATATACACCATATATTTTCTGAATTATTCATATATATGTGTTTTATGTGTTGAGTTATCCCTCTTTGCTAGAAGGTAAGTCACTTGGAAATACAGTTTTCTTTGTTAACTTGAAGGGGTAACTTACCTATTTTACTATATCATTTCTATGAATAGGCTTCATACTCGTAAGTATTATTATTATTATCATTACTATAATTATTGAGAATCGGTAATTTTTGTATTTTGTTAGAAAATTGCAAAAATATGGAAAAACTAGAAACTTAAAAATAAACGGCTCTCAAAAAACTCTCAAACGGCTCTCGAGAAAGATCCGGCTCTTCTCGTTCATCTGGAAGAGCCGGCTCTATGAACCGATTCGTTCACGAGCGCCCATCACTAATATGATCCTTGGTCCTGACCATCACCACATTCCACCTGTCTTGCCCTGCCCACCCTGGCCAGTGGCCACACATTCATCCCCCATCACCCATCAGCCAGGCCTGCCGTCACCCACAAAGGCCTCAAGAAGACAGGCAGCGTCCCCGCCTCTGATAACCCGACAGGACAGTCAGGACTCCACCACCACCAGCAGGACGCATGCTAACCCAAGTGAGTGTTGGTTATAATGGCGTGTATAGGTTATTGTGTTTTAATTGCCTCCAGTATAAGAAGTTGGGGTAAATGTTCAGTTATTTGCCCATCTCATAATTGGATACACTGGCTATTTATTTCTGGGCAAAATATGGTGCTTTTTAATTTGGAGTTTTTTTTGTCGAAAATTGCTAAAAAGTGACTTATTGCAATTTCATCACGCAGTTGCAACTTGGCCAATTTCAGACAAAATCAGCTATTTTCAAACGATAAATGCACCACATTTTGCCCAGAAATAAATAGCCAGAGTATCTAATTGTCAGACGGGCAAAACTATTAACTAACCTAACCTAACCTAATTAACTAACCTAACTAACCAACCTAACCTAACCTAACTAGATTAGGTTAGGTTAGGTTAGGTTAGTTTGGTTGGGTTAGATTTGGTTTGGTTTGGTTTGGTAGTACATCTAAGTGTTGCTTTTACACTTTTGATGGTTGGAACTAATAGATCTCATAATTTCAAACATTTTGAACCTCAGTTTCATGCGTGAAAATAAGTTAGTGCCGATTTTATGGATTTTCATCAGTTTTTGTGTTTTCCGAGTGATGGTGGTACATGGACGTGTTTATAACGGGCGAGGAAGCTTTGTTTTGCCCGTCTGACAATTAGATACACTGGCTATTTATTTCTGGGCAAAATGTGGTGCATTTATCGTTTGGAAATAGCTGATTTTGTCTGAAATTGGCCAAGTTGCAACTTCGTGATGAAATTGCAGTAAGTCACTTTTTAGCAATTTCCGACAAAAAAAAACTATCTCCAAATTAAAAAGCACCATATTTTGCCCATAAATAAATAGCCAGTGTATCCAATTATGAAATGGGCAAATAACTGAACATTTACCGAAGTTGGGGCCATTCTTTACTCTTGGTATAGTATAATGGCGTGTGTAGGTTATTGTGTTTTAAGTGCCTCCAATTATAACAAGTTGGGGCCATTCTTTACTCTTGGTTATAATGGCGTGTGTAGGTTATTGTGTTTTAAGTGCCTCCAATTATAACAAGTTGGGGCCATTCTTTACTCTTGGTTATAATGGCGTCTGTAGGTTATCGTGTTTTAGGTGCCTCCAGTTATAACAAGTTAGGGCCATTTATTTTACATCAGTCCCGCCCTCCCCCCAACTCCCGCCCCATCCAGATTCAACACAAGGGTAAATTTATACATCTTCACCCTAATACACCTGCATATAAACAACACACTTTTCCTATAGATTTTGAATGATTTTGACATTGAAATCCATCACAATGCATATATTGTAAGATATCGTCATCAGCCCAACAAGCCCGGGGACCTGTGGGAATGTGGGGTTTTGGGGAGGGCGGTGGAAGACAAATTCAACCTTAGAAACTTATTCAGATCACACCAAACAGTTATGCCGTTGCATCACAGAAAAAAATAGATTTTTTCTTATAATGTTACGTTAGGTTTGGTTAGGTTTAGGTTTTGTTAGGTTAAGTAAGGTTTCGTTATGTTATGTTATGTTATGTTAATGATTTCTATGGCTAAAAGTACGGGGTTTTGTGAGGTGCAGACGTCTTTTTTTTATTGTAGCCACACGCCATTCTAGTGATGTAAAAATTTACCAAAACAAATCAATTTTTGTTGGCATAACCTTCCCATAGCTGCAGTTAAATAAGCCTAACTAAACCTAATTAGGTAAAGATTGATATCTCGTTATCTTTACAATGCACTGCAAATTCAACCTCAGAAACTTATTCAGATCATATCAAACAGTTATGCCGCTGAATTACGGGAAAAAAATACATTCTTTTATTAGATTACGTTCGGTTTGGTTAAACTGGAGAATAAGTCCGTGTCACGTACAAACACGAAACTCACATATCATGTAGAAGATTCGGTAATGATGACGTAAACATAACGAAAATGAGGTGCTCACTTCAAGTGTGGCCGTAGTAGCACTCGAAAGTGTGGCGACAGTTTAACAGTTTCTAAGTCCAGTGAGCTCTACACCACTCAAAACAAAACATTGAAATGATTATCTTTTGTTTATGACTGAGATTTGTGGGTAACGGCATAAAAGGATTTCATGATATCTATAGAACTGAACCGTCCAATCGCGCTGCCACTCATCACTGCCATTCTTGCGCTACCAATTAGATCTTTCCACGCTAGGTTCAGTTACGCTTTTCATTTGTTTTAGGGACAGGTCAGGTGTTCCTATACAGGCTCATGTCAGTTGTTGATATGGCTATCAACGCAGTAGACGCGACGAACATCTTCCCGTTTCTTGTGAAGGATGTTATTTGTCCTATGGTGATTTTTGTGGAACATTTCAAGGACTGTGAAGGGTTACTCAAACTGTTAATGAGACATGGTTTAGTGCCTGAAAAGAAACTTCACATCTTTCTGAACGAAGCCGCTAAACTCTACCCACCTCCATTGCTTTAACAATAACCACACCACACTGGTAAGTCATAACGGTATAATTTTGGAGGTCCTTTGTTAGGTTAGGTTAGTGTCATACGGGGATTCCAGGGGGGTCGCAGCTCCTTCTGCTAGGTTAGGTTAGGTTAGGTTAATGTCCTAGCAGGGGATTCCCTGGTTAGGTTAGGTTAGGTAAGGTTCAGGTTACGTTAGGTTAGGTTAGCAGGGGGTGATGCGTCCTCCCCTGCTAGATTGTTAGATTAGGAAATTTCGAATTTTTTTAAATTTCGAAATTTCGAAATTTTGAAGGCCCATATTTCGCTTATTTTTTATCCTCCCCCAAAACCCCCGATTCCAAAGGCTCTCCCAAGCTTGTTTGAATGGATAGGGGTGTTTGGTGGGGAATCGGGGTGACGGACTTATTCTCCAGAATTACCCTAAGCCTAATTATAAACTTGATGTAACCTAAAAAAACAAAACAAAAATTTTTTGTGAAATTCAGCAGCATGACTGTTAGAGGTGATCTGAACAAGTGGTTTACGTTCATTTCGCTCACATGTCAGTTCGCCCACAAATCAGTTCGCCCAAATGTAGAGTTCGTTCGCCCACACTCAAGAGTTACTTCGCCCACAAATATTATTCAACTATGCACAAACTATGCACAAATCATGTATTAGTAAAAACTTTATTAAAACGCCAGAGAAACATACAAAGAATCAAATGTATTAAAACTAATTTCATCATTCTAAAAGTAAAATAAAACGATAACTAATGTCATTATTCTAAAACTAAAATAAAAGTGAGCATTCATGTAAGATGCATGTCATTAAAATTATCAGCTTACTGGTCCATTTAAATGTGAGTAAGCCTTGAAAAGTTGTAATGAGGATCTTTCACCCCTCATATATTCATCCCAAAGAATGAACAATTTATTTTGCAGTTCCTTGTATTGTTTACGTTGGATCCTTCTGAGCTTTCTTTCCGACACCAGCCTTATCTGTAATGATGTTAATTTAGCCTCTTTATGCAGAAGATTTACCAAAAGATAGAATCGGAAACTACTTCTACCTGCTGCACGCTTATTTAATCAGTTGTGCCACCCTTCAATATCATTATGTGTGCGTACAGACTTGTCAAAGACGCTCCAAGTAGAAGGCGGCCATACAGAGCTGTAGATCCATGTTCTTGAAATGTAGTCTACTACCATGCGTACTTGTGTGGTGGTAGCTTAGTGTGTGAGACTCTCAAACATCGGAGCTATTTCTCCCTCCGGCAGAAATGGAAGGGCCATCAGCTTACTCAAGTATTTGTAGGTACCTTCATCGTGGGTGTCTGCATGTTGTAGACCAACCTCTTGTATCTGGATGAAGAAAAGATAGATGAAGTACTGTAAACAGCATAGCTGGCTACGATAAACAGTACCCTCTAAGGCCCTGTCCACACTACGTATCATGTATCAGCCACGTGATGCAGTACTGGTGTTGAAAAAAATTACTAGCATCCAAACTGTACTGCAACACTGCTCCTTTGTTCCCGCGCGCGAACTGGTCAGTTGCTTTCATAACGGCAGGATGTCTGCCGATGATATACTCTGCCAGGAGACTCTATTGTGGAGTGTAGTTGCTCTGTGCTGCAAAAAAGAAACTTTTGAGGGAGAAATGTAGAACCTTGTGGTGTAAGCAATGGCTTTCTCGGCGACGAACAATATGTTCCATAGAACTGCCTATCTGTGGAGTTATGGCTGTTAGGTTGAGATTAAAAGAGAGAAAATTAACGATTTAATTTAATCATAATATAATACAACAGCCAAACGATTACTACCTAGATCCGTGAGGCAGACAGGTGATTACTGGGATTGGTGTGGCTGTCGGTAGAATCTCAGCCGCACTGGCGGTCTGATGAATCCAGTGAAGTTAATGTCCCGTGCCTTGTACTGCTAGCTAATATTTTTTGTTTCGTTGCATTAATTACTTTCCCCTTTACCTTAAATAACATTCTTAAGAGTGCTTCAATAATACACAGACTTGAGTACTTATTTATTGATTGATAAATCATAATTATACAAACAAATGTTTGTACTCGATCACATAATGCCATAATATGTTTTTCATACATATTTTATTGTCATAAAGAGAAGGATTATTATGAAACTATAGAAATGATAATTAAAATTTCTCGCCTGAAATCCTTGTTTACCACGACTGAGAGTGGTTGCAGATCTTCTTCAACAATCATTCTGACTACCAGTTCGTCCAACTCTCTTTTCTTATTAGAATAATTTTTGTATGGTGTTGCCTTGTTGATTTTATCAATGAAAATAGGCTGTACTGTGGAGATTGATGGGTTTGAGGACTTAGCATTAACAGTGATAAATGCTGATATATTCTTCGGAATCGCTAAGTTAGATTCGACAAATTTGAATCTGGATTCGAATTAGAATAACAATTGTGCACTCCTGACGTCAAATCTAACTTGGCTTTGCACGGTAAAGGAATTATCTAATGTGGGCGAAATGCCTCCACCGAGTGGGCGAAATGACCTTTTGGTGTGGACGAAATGACTGGATACCGAACAAGTATCTGAGGTTGAATTTGCAGTGCATTATAAAGGTAACGAGATATCGAGTGTTTAAGGAAATAAATATTGACAAATGTTGCCTCTGAACTAAGAAAAAAAAAGAAACTAGCAAAGGAATTATATTTTTCTTGAATATTACAAATACTGACGAGTATAATTGTTAGTGGGCTATGAAAAGGTTGATGATTCTTAACTGTATGATCGAGTACAGCTTTCCATTGTGAACAATTACATCCTATTAATACCTATCACAAATCTATGATAACTGATATCGCCGTCCTACCGCCTGGCTGCTCACCTTGATGCTTCAAACTCTTCTTGGAAGGCTTCTGCCTATGATTATTGGCTAAATTTGTCTTAGTGGGCTATCATGGATTTCTAGAACCAATTCTTTTATATATTATTTGATGAATTTTTATTTAGACTGCTGAAAAAAAATAACAAACACAAATTTATCCAAAACTATTTTTTTCCTCGTAAATCAGAAAGTAACAATAGGGAAGAGCAGTAAGCAATGGTGAAGTTTCATGGCTCAACCAACCCTCCTCGGGCCTGCCCATTTTCAATTATTTTTAAAATGAAATCAAACTTTTTCTAACCTAACATTAGAAACCTTCGCTGACCAAACTTACAATTCATAATCCTAAAGTAGCGGTGAGGCCCTCACTGGCCCACCAACAATCCACTTCCATTCTGCACATATTCAATTGAACAAAATTATATCTAACCTTTCCTAATGTAATCGGTGTTAATGTGTTGGTGCGTTATGAGAAGGACGTCAATTCTTACTTGTATCATCACGTACCTTTGTTGGCGTTGTCAACATTGTTAAATTTACAAGTGACATGTCAAAAAGCAAGGTCCCAGCCTGTGATTACTTCCATGTTACTGCTCGTGCTCCCTACTCAGAAAACACACTACAATTTAAAAAATGCATCCAAAGATAGGTGGGAAGGGTAATAAGATAATATAAACTTTATTGTCAAATAGTATATTAGTATAATTTGAAAGTTCTTTTCATTAGATCTTATTACAGTTTTTAAAAGATATTTCATAACATTGATAACTTTTATAAGATATTTCATAACATTCTTAACATAATGAGATATTTTCATAACATCACAGACTATTTGCACACAATCCAAGCATCATCCATAATTTTATCCTTTCAAGTTTTGTTCTTAATAAGTGGTTAAATATTTTCACACTGGAATAAAGGAATTTTTAAACCTTTCACTATGTTACTCAAGTAGAACCAGTCTTTTTTATTATAAAAATACATAGCGTGGAGTGGGTGCTGTTTATCTGCCATTATCTTTTTTACCATTTGGATTACATTTTTATTATACAAATCATCCACTCCCCTATCCCCTCCCCCTGCTCCTACACCTGCCCCATCTAACACCTTACCCTTTTGCCCCTCTTTCCATCCCACCCCTTCAGCTACATCGAACACAAAATCTCTTCTTGACCTCCTAGGTTCTCCCGTGAATTCCTGTTATATAATTGATCCTCTCTCCAAGATCAGTCCTGCCCAGACACTGGCCTTACTACCATGCCTCTTACTTGTGATCCTCCAGCTTCTCATAATCCCAGTACAGTAAAAACCTGCTTTATCCGGCATACTAGCATGGCTGCTCTTGCTACAATAAACCAAAAATGGTTTATTTCACATTCCATATGGTGGTAGACAGGAGACTGTAAATGTAATAAAGTTTTGTGGAATGTAAGCCATACATGTAATGAGGGTTGCCTTCATACTTAACTCATGCCCTCTCCCTCACTGCACCTGATATGGTCCAAGAGTCACACCAGATGCACGGGAACCTCCTTTAAATAAACAGAGTCCAAAGGTTTACCCTTCCCCTTCATACTTAACTCATGCTCTCTCCCTCACTGCACCTGATATGGTCCAAGGGTCACACCAGATACTCGGGAACCTCCTCCAGGGATTGTCAAGTAAATTAAATAAATGTAATAAAGTTTTGTGGAATGTAAGCTATACAGATAATGAAAGTTGCCTGCACTGCAAGGCTGGAACACAGCTACACCCAAGGAATTACTGAGAACATTTCTGGTGTGTTTGCAAAATATGACATTTAAAGCCTAATATCATTTCCAGGTCCGTTGGAGCAGCACAAGTGTAACGGCACCGCCACCTCCAGGGTGCCGGTCCTGACTGGTGCCGCGTGAGGATCAAGAAAGTCTCCATCATCTTGCTGAACAGTGGTGGAGGACCCTCGCTCACTCAGCTTCCCTGAGGCTTCCTGTAACAACACCTGCCTTCACTTATCTGGTATGCTGCCAGAAGTAGTGTTGCAGTGGGACTGTACGCCAGGACAGCAACATGAGTAGTGAGGAGCAACACCAGCAGTCTGTTTCAGGTGTGAGGAAGTTCAGGTGTGATCAGAAGAATTACCCTGAGGCAGGCAACTCTATACACAAAGGAGAGAGAAAGTTTGAGTGTAGAAAGTGTGGCAACACTTTCAAGAATAAGAAAGAACTCACTCAACACATGCATACACACACTGGTGTTAAGAATTATAAATGTGAAGAATGTGGGAAGAGATTCACTTACAAGTCTATCCTCACTCAACACATCCTTATACACACTGGTGTTAAGAATTATGAATGTGAAGAATGTGGGAAGAGATTCACTCACAAGACTACCCTCACTCAACACATCCTTACACACACTGGTGTTAAGAATTATAAATGTGAAGAATGTGGGAAGAAATTCACTAACAAGTCTCACCTCACTCGACACATCCTTACACACACTGGTGTTAAGAATTATAAATGTGAAAAATGTGAGAAAAGATTCACTGACAAGTCTAACCTCACTCAACACATCCTTAGACACACTGTTGTTAAGAATTATGAATGTGAAGAATGTAGGAAGAGATTCAAACTGAAATCTCATCTCACTCTACACATCCTTACACACACTGGTGTTAGGAATTATGAATGTGAAGAATGTGGGAAAAGATTCACTCAGAAATCTATCCTCGCTCAACACATCTTTACACACACTGGTGTTAAGAATTATAAATGTGAAGAATGTGGGAAGAGATTTGCTAAAAAGTCTCACCTCACTGAACACATCCTTATACACACTGGTAAGAATTATGAATGTGAAGAATGTGGGAAGAGATTCACTACAAGTTCTCGCCTCACTAAACACATCCTTACACACACTGGTGTTAGGAATTATAAATGTGAAGAATGTGGGAAGAGATTCATTAACAAGTCTACCCTCACTAAACACTTCCTTACACACACTTGTGTTAAGAATTATGAATGTGAAGAATGTGGGAAGAGATTCACTCTCAAGTCTCACCTCACTCGACACATCCTTACACACACTGGTGTTAAGAATTATGAATGTGAAGAATGTGGGAAGAGATTCACTACAAGTTCTTACCTTACCAAGCACAATGTTACACACTCTGACCTGAGAAAGTTCAAGTGTGATGTTTGTGGGAAGCAGTTCAAGACAAGGAATGTCATTATCAACCATATGAAAACCCACTTCTGAGGTTGTTTTATGTGAACAATGTGCTGCTGCTGCTACTGGCTCTGGGTGGCAATGGTTGTAGTGAGTTAATGTTAATAAAGTAAGTGCCAGACATCAAAGGTCATGTGGCGATATGTTAAGGTAAAAGGCAGACGGCAGAGCAAAGAGATAATGGCAAGGCAAAGTATAGGGAAGGAAAGAACGGTTAGTTACAGTGAAATGGTTACATCAAATAGAGGATGTGGATTTGTGAAAGAATGGCAAAATCAGAGCCCAAGTGGGATTTAGAGCCATCTGTAAAGGAGTTCAAATTGCACGAGTACAAAAGTGTATCAGACTTGGAAGAACATAGATAGAGAGTATGTAGCCCCACACTCCCTGTCAATGCCAAAACTGCTGTAGATCCGGACATCCAGCAATATAATAATAATAATAATAATAAAGGGTTTATTTAGAAAAGCAGTCATAAACTGAAAATATACATTTTAAAATTGCTTAATTCTAATTCTAAATGTGAGAAGTGGAAGACTTTTTTTTCTTGTTGTGGGTCAGGTGAGGTCCGCTTCATGACCTTGTCCAGCCCGGTGGTGTCTGGTGACGGTGTTGTAGCACCTTGGAGGCCGGAGATGGACTCGAGCCTGGTTGGGTTGCGTCGCCTTCAGGTGTTGGGGGAGGTGCCGCCTGTAGGAGGCCACAATCACCCACATGGTGATATGTGGAGGGGCAGCTGTAGGTGGTGGGTAGAGGTGCAGCTGAGGGCGTTGGGTGGAGATGCAGCTGTGTTGGCGGGAAGGTGGTAGTCCAGCAGGGATTAGCACCCATAGTCCTCCCTCCTCGCAGTCCCGGCCAGTGAGGTCGAGACTCGTCCGCCCAATCGGTTTCATTGTTTATAGTTCTTCAATTCACTTTCTTTTACTTTAAGTAACTTCACTGTGTTGTGTGTTTATTACAAGTTCACTGTTCTTAATTGTATAGAACTTCCACTTCTCACTGAGGGGGAGAGGGAGGATTAGGTAGGGGGTGGGAGAAGAATCAACACTGACCCAGGCTGCTCCGAGGAGCACCAAGACGGCACGTCCTGACCCTAGCAAGGTCAGGTGTAGATCCACTGCACGCTGCCCCCTCTGTGCCTCACCTGGCCATACCCGTACAAACTGCCCATCAACAATACACATTTGTACAAACTCCACTCAGGAAAATGTTTTCTTCCCAGGCTGTCCCGTCTACAAATTTGAATAGGAGGTTGCTGCCCTCCACTTCAAACATGACCTAACACTCAAAGAAGCTAGACAAGAGGCCCATCTTAGAGGCTTCCAACAGATTCCTCTCTCTCAGCACATCTCCACCAACACCCCACAGCCTACATCTAGCACTACCTTTTCCTCTACTACATCCTATCCTTCACTCTTATCTCTTCCTCTCCCACTCTTGTTCTTTCATCGAGAACAATTAACTCTTCCACTGCTATTACCCTCCCTTCATCCCCATCTCTTACTTCTTCCCCTTCCACTTCTATCAACACTCCTGTAGTTTGTTCATTGGCAGTAAGTAATCATTTTTCTTTACTAGACTGACACCCAGCCTCTACTCCTTCAACTTCAAACCTTGTTCCCCTCCCACGCCGTGTTCAAGTGTCACTCCTGTGCTTCCCCTCCAAAACCATCTACTCGTCCTACTTCATCCTTAACCACTAAAACTTCTTCCCTACACTCTTCTACCAACAAAACCTTTACTCTTACTGTCTTCTCTTCTTCCCTTTCCCTAGTGAGAGCATCTCTGACATTGAAGCCTTTATAACAAAAGCTTTCATAGATCCCTCATTTCCTTTCCCATCTTATACCTCATCACATTCAAATTGCTATAACACTGTTCCAGCAGGAGTTCATGCCCTTCCTCTACTCCTACACCTCCCCCATCTTCCCCTCCCACAGTTTCACTAACATCTAACACAAACTTTCTTCTTCATTATCCTTTAGAACACAAGAAATGAAGAGACTGCATGAGGCCAGTTAATGACCTACACGAGGCAGTTTCTTGTCCCCCACCCTTGGAATAATCCAATATTTAGCCATCCCACCTGTCATCCCTATCCATACTCTCATCCAACCGTCTTTTAAAGCTACCTATTGACTCAGCACTTACTACGTGTCTACCCAGCCTATTCCAATCGTTCACGATTCTGTTAGTGAACCAATATCTACCTATGTCTGTCCTGAATCTAAGTTTTTCTAGCTTGTACCCATTTCCACGTATCCTATCCTGAATTCTCTCATGAATCTGTTATATGATTCCTCTCTCCAAGACCAGATTCCTCCTGCCCACATACTGCCTTTCCTTCCATATCTCCTGCTTCTGATCCTCCCGCCTCTAATGATCCCAATACTCCTATCCCTACCATTATCACAACTCATTCATTTTCTTTTAAAAACATTTCTGCTCCTATACAAATGACCTCTGCTGTCTACTCTCTATCTATGTTGGGTCAAGTCTGATACACTAACTTGCATCTTGCAGTCTTTTTTGTTGAACACTTTTCTACTCCTGTCAGTGTCACTTCTGTTTTTAGTGATGGCTCTGGGTCCCAATGTGGCTCTGGTTTTGCCATTCTTTGACAAAGCCTAACCTAACCCTCTGTTTGACCTAACTCTTTCACTATAACTAATCATTCTTTCCGTCCCCATAATTGGCCTTGCCGTCATCTCTTTGCTCTGGTGTGCACCTTTTAGCTTAACACAGCGCCACATGACCTTTGTTGTTTGGCATTGACTTTATTAACATGAACCAACTCTCTCTCCTCTTGATTATCCTTTACCTTCTGGATTCACTTGTCAATACCGGTTATATAGTTGATCCTGTACCCAAAAAACCTCCCGTCCAGATACTGCCCTTACTTCCATAACTCCAACTTCTGATCCTTCTGCCTCTCATGATTCCAGTACTCCTATCCCTACCATTATCAATTCATTCATCATCTTTTTCATTATCCGACCATGTCCGTTCTACACTGGACTATCCGTTGTTTGCACTCCCATACAAATTACCTCGGTTGTCTACTCTCTATATTCTTCTAAGTCTGATATACCAAATTACATCTGATGGTCCGTGAATCTTGAACAATTTTCTACTCATGCCTATTGCACTGGCTTCTTTTTTATACTGATGGGTCTAAATTCCATTGGTTTTGCCATTCTTTGACAAACCCACATCCTCCATTTGATGTAACCATTTTATTGTAACTAACTATTCTTTGCCTTGCTCTGCAGTGTGCCTTTCAGCTCAACATAGCGTCATGTGACCTTTGATGTCTGACGCTTATTTTATTCCCATGAACTCACTCTCTGGTCCCAAAGCCCCTTCACAACGGCAATGTGCTTGGAAACAGAGACATCAAAGACTCCAAGGCTGCACAGGAAGCCTGAAGGACTCCATCACAGCATCAGGCCACAATCTCTGCTCCTGAAGCCCCTCCACAAAAGCAATGGTTTTGGAAACAATGAGGCTCTTGCTAGCAAGCTTCTCCTTATTTTGTAGATCACCTTTAGCACTTACTTTTGAACTACTGATCCTCCAGCCTGCAAACCATTGTTAAGAATGATAAATCTCCAATAAGCTTCAACACCTACCAAACTGTCAACTGTTACGTGTCTTTTCTCCACACAATTAACAAACTTTACTGAATTTATAGGCTGTGTAGTCTCTCTTATGAAACACATGGACATGCCAAAGGTGTACATACTGTAAGAATATTAACAGCAAGTAAAGAATATCCAATAAACTTGAATTTCATCCATTTCATGTCCTTTACTACCTACTTCTGATCCTTCTACCTCTAATGATCCCAGTACTCCTATCCCTACCATTATCACAAGTGGTTAATTTGCATAAAATGACCTCCGCTGCCTACTCAAGTCAAATTGCTTCGGTACACATGGCCCTCTCATCCCACACTTCAACTTTGGTCTACTGTGAGCTATTAGTGCAAAATTAGATCATGATAAAGGACGAAAAGGGATGCGATGGAGTACTTTTGGTAGACAATACAATGTTATGAAAAGTAATCTCCAACAATCACTCAAGAGCAAAGTATATATGTTGAATGCATTGTACTAGTACTATCATATGGATCAGAAATCTGTTGTCTTAAGCAAGCCCTGGGACCAAACCTTCAAAGTGACTAAAGGGGAATGCAAAGAATAATGCTTGGAGAGATAGAAAGAGTATCATGGATCAGGGAGCAGACCAAAGTTGAACACATCTTGAGAGTAACCCTAGCTTAAAGGGGAATGCAAAGAATAATCGTTCACGACTCTGTTAGTGAACTAATGTCTACCTATGTCTGTCCTGAATCTAAGTTTTTCTAGCTTGTACCCATTTCCACATGTCCTATCCTGGCTACTAAATTCTAAAACCTGATCAATGTTTCCCTTATTAATTCCTTTTACCCATTTGAAAACCTCAATCATATTGCCTCTTGCCCTCCTTTTCTCTAGGGAGTGGAGATGAATGTAAATACTTTGGTAAATATGGTGCATTTACTTCAGAATTTGTGTTGTTAAAGGGGTTTGGATTGTTGATGTATGTGAAACGTGGCTTACACAAAGAGTTCATTCTTCTGTTGTAAATATTCCAGGTTTTAATTTTTTCAGAAATTATTCACCTTCTGGTCTTGCTAAGCACGGTGTTGGTCTTTACTTAAGTACTTCACTTAAAGTTGGTCAGGTATCTAAAGTTCACCCCAATACCTTGGCTATCTTTCTACCTGACTTCAATATTTATGTTATTGTTGTTTACATACCTCCGAGTAATTTCCAAGTAGAAAACATAGAGTTATTGACATTTCTTCAGTCTTTTTGTTACGACAAGGATGTGTTTTTAACACGTTGCCTGCGACTGGCAGCATGGCGAGCTCTCCCTCACTGCATTTCAAAGAAATTACTGTCATTTCAGTGCGGCTTAAGCCAGCAAAGCGAGATAAGATGAGTGTCGTCTGGGACCACCCCTAAACGCACTGGTAACCTCAAAATGTTTGTCCACTGGTGGGTCGCATTGCACCCCGTGAGAAATATATTACTTTTCTACGATACGACCCACCAGTGGACATGCTTTGATGTTACTTTTGCTTGAGAAAGGGGTTACACTATACATTGACAATTTCTATACATCTAACCTACTTGCTGATTACCTTCTTTCACATAAAACATATTTGTGTGGCACAGTGTGTGCCTCCCGTAAAGGGCTTCCAAAGGAAGTGACCAAAGCCAAAACCAAGAAAGGTGATACAGCTTCTCTTGAAAATGGTAAAGTCATCAAGGTCTTCAATTGGAAAGATAAAATAAATGTATTCATTTTATCAACAGTTCCTGAGCATGATGCAACAGGCAAAGTTTCAAGGAATAGAGAAGAAAAAAAACCTCAGTGTGTAATGGATTACAATAAAGCAAAGAAAAGAGTTGATCTTTCAGATCAAATGTCTTCATATTACACATCTCTGAGAAAAAACAGAAAATGGTATAAAAAAAGTTGCATTGGAGTTCCTCACAGGAGCTTGTGTATTGAATGCTCTCATTGTTTTCAACAAATATCATTCAGACAAAAAATGGATCCTATTGCAATTCAAGGAGTCAATCATCCTTTCACTTCTACGTGATGTCATTCCCTCAGGTGCACAACATTTCTTATCAGAAGCTGAAGGATCAAAGAGAGAATCTCAAAAAAGATGTGCAGGGTGTTATGAAATAATATCCACAAATGAAGGATCTAAAGTGGCATCAAAAAAAGAAAAGGAAGTATCAACTTTTTGCAGCTCATGTGATGGTAAACCTTACCTATGTCTGGCATGCTTTGAAACTAAGCATTCAAAGTAAATTATGGAAAAATGTAGCAGGTATTTTTTTCAGTTACTTATATTTTGTTTCATTACTTTTGTTTATATGATAGGCAACTTATGAGGGTCACCAATGGTTGCTTTGTTATAGTTTATCCAATTGATATCAGGAAAATTATGAAAAGATCAATTAAGAAAATCATTGAAGTTTATCAAGGAAAATCCATTTGTGATATCTCAGTTTGATTTATTTATTATACAAAAGTTTTATGTTCTTCTGAAGGAAAAAAATGGAAGATAATATAGTTTTCTTACATGTATTAAAAAAAAAAATGGATACAAGAAGAGTAATTTTCATATAATTTTCATAAGTGTAAAAATTAAATTAACTTCATATTATTTATCAATCAGTGTTTATTATGGCCTCCTACACCTATTGACTATTGCAATTTTACTATATAATCCAATTTCTATTAATAATAAGGTTAAAACTTGAATGTATTTTGATCTTCCAGTTTCTTTACGATTTCATCCCTTATAATACCTTCAAGGAGTTTTTCCAATAATGCATGTTAAACTCACTGGCCTGTAGTTGTTTGGCTGTGTTCTGTTTCCGCCCTTGTAGATTGGAGAGACAATGGCACTCTTCCAAGTTTGTGGCACTGTTGCTGTTTGTAGTGACCAGTTAAACAATAGAGTCAGTGGTTCGGCTATTTCTTTTGCCAGTTCCTTAAGGACTTTTGGATGTATATTGTCAGAGCCTGGTGTTTTAAATTCATTTAAAGATTGAAGTTTGCGTATGACAGTGTCCTGATGCACTTCCATGTTTGTTAATTGTTCCACACAATTTTCTGAGTTATATGTAAATGGATCCTGGACATCTTCATAAATTTGCTGGTAGAAGTCATTTGCAATGAGTTCAATACTGTCATTTTCTTCTGTGAATACAGATTTGAAAAACTTATTTAAAACATTTGCTGTTTCCTGCATATTTGTTGTCAGGGTTCCTTCTCTTGTCATTAATTTATTTACATGTTCCTTTACTCTTTTGTTACTGTTAACATATCTATAGAGTGCTTGTGGGTTAGTTTTTACTTCTTCAAATAGTTTTAGTTCATATGTTTTTCTGGCTCGCCTTATTTCTTTGGTGCATTTGTTTCTTTCTTTAATTATTGAACGAACTCTAAAAGAAGGAATACAAAGATTTATACCCAAGAACAGAGATATGCAAAGAATTTTATACCCAAGAACAGAGATATGCAATAATTTTACTCATCTCATTGACGTCCTTTTCTTGTAACTCTGTTCTCCAGTTTATCAGTCTCAGAAAATTATTGAAGTTTTGGTAATCTCTTTAGAAAAAATTTTGTTTCACTTCTTCCGTCCCCTGCGTAGGCCGAGATTGGTACATGTACTTAAATTTAATAACATCATGATCACTTTTTCCCAGTGGCCTCAAAACCTCCACCTGATCAATATAATTTTCATCATTTGTTATGATGAGATCCAAGATACTTGGTGTATGGTCCCCTCTCACCCGAGTGATTTCTTTGACATGTTGTGTTAAAAAGTTATCCCCCAAACTGTCCAGGAACAGTTGCTCCACTGAATTTTCTGAAGCTGGTGTACTGTGTGTCATCCAGCTAATATTTGGAAAATTGAAGTCACCCGTCATTACGACTCCATTTTGCACGTCACCAGCTTTATTCAAGATGATAAAAAAATTTATATCATTTGTTTCTGTGGAGTTTTCTTTCCTGTACACACAACCTGTGAGAATTTTGGGACCGTCTCCCTTTTTAACCCACATAAAGTGGCACTCCTTCACATTTCTTGAGAGATCATTTAATTCATCACAGTTGAAAACGTCCAATGATTTATGAAAGTACATAAAAATTCCTCCTCTGATGTCGTCTGTGTTATCTTTCCTTTCCATGTGGTAATGTTGTAGAATTTATTTTATTTTATTTTTTTAACCCATGGCGCCGGTAGGCTTCTTGGAGACCTTAGATGGTTGGCCTCCGCCCGTTAGTAGCACGGGTTAGATCTTTTAAGTGATGCCTTCTTTCTTCTTCTTGATAGGCTCATGTTGCCAGCAGAAGCTCCTCGCGCATATAACGTTGGAGTCCCGGCGAGGATGGTGTTATGGCAGCATGTGGGTGATCTTAGGCCACTCAGCGGTAGTAACGTAGAAAAGTGGCCAGCCCGTGCCGAGGCTCGAACGCGGGACCCTGAGCTGCTATGCCCGACCGCTAGCCACTAGACCACCATCTCCCCACTACACAGTTCACTATTCAGCATGTTATTGGGTTGACACCAGGTCTCCACCAAGAAAATCATATCAGGTTTTTCATATTCTACCATGTGTTTGAACTCAGGCAACTTGTTCCTAATGCTTTCACAGTTAGTTTGAATACAAGTCAGAGTGCATTCTTCTCTAGGCTGCTCAATGTTTCCATTCATCCTTACACTATGTGTGGTGCCCGTGGTTACTTTTGGGGGACTTTGCTTCAAGACTTGTATGGCAATTTTCGGATATTTTATTTTTGTTTGGTTATTTTTAACATTTAATGGTCACTAATTTTTTTTTTATTATTTCCCTGTAAAGATTCAAATAAGCTGCCACCACCTCAAGAAGTTGTGAGGACTTGAGGATCCTCGGAGAAATTTTGATTTATTCCTTAAGGGGAAGTTAGGTTAACTCGAAAGAAAATAATTATAAATAGGAAAATATCTATGTGACCAAAGGGCTGTACCATAGACTACACCATACTTGACTGGACATTCGCGACAATCGCTGACAGACGATATTACATCTAGGCCCTATTGATTCCGCTGCTATGAGTGATGACAGATAATAGTTCATATATCAGTTCATATTCTACTTAGGACAGTGAAAAGTAACACTTAGTACTTAGGAAAGTGAAAAGTAACAGTGCAAGTGGTGGAAGGAAGCTGACGCGCTATAGTATAGAAATGAAGAAGGAAATAATAGAAAAACATGAGAGAGGAGTTCGTGTTTCTGCCCTGGCCTCACAGTACAGGATGGCCAAGTCTACGATCTGCACATTTTTGAAGCACAAAGAGACAATAAAGGCTGCTGATGTGGCTAAAGGAGTGTTTGGTAAACCAATTTAGTGTTTGGTTTGAGGAGTGTTTCGTAAATCATTTTATTTTTTATTTAAAATAAACTGGAACGGATTAATTGTTTTTACATTAATTTCAATGGTAAAAAAAAATGCTTCCTAATTCGAGCAGCCGAAAAGAACGAATTAAGTTCGAATCAAGAGGCATCATTGTATATGTTCAATTATTTGCCCGTCTCACAGCGGTAATTCTAACACTTCTCATCGGTTAGATTTCATTATTCTATGCTTTTTGAACATCTTATATATCAATCGCAAATTTTTATAACGCTGCTACCGATTTTTTAAAAGTTAGTGGGGGTTTTTGCGGGCCGCGGGTGGCTGCGGCGTTGGCTGGGAGCCAGAACATGACATCCGCACACAACAACACTTCACGAGTCATTAACTCCAACTCATAATTTATACCGGAAATGTCGCGTTGGCAATACCACACAGATCCACCAATATGATTGACGTATTTGAAAAAGAGACAACGCCACAGCTGGCAATACCACACAGATCCACCAATCTGATAGAAGTTTTGAAAAGAGACAATGCCGCGGCCAATGAGAAGAAAAGATGATTGTTCTAGCCAATCACAGCTAATTATTTCAATTGGAAATGGAAAGGAAGGAAGATTTGAATCACTTTACCAGTATGTCTCTCTGCGGTGGGTGCTCTGAAAACTATTTCTCCGCCATTTCTAAATATTACTGCAAAAATCAAGAGGCTTTGGTGTTTTTGCGTGAACACGGACTTCTTGCGAAAGAAGTGGTGCGATAAGTGTGGTAGTGAGTGTGTTCTACGTGAAGACACACATCTGTGGAGGTGCAGGACCAGCACTGTAATCCCCAAAACTAAGAAACGGTGGTTGTGCCATGCAGGTTAGGTTAGTTAGGTTAGTGCCACGCAGGTTAGGTTAGTTAGGTCAGGTTAGGTTAGTTAGGTTAGGTTAGGTTAGTTAGGTTAAGTTAGTTAGGTTAAGTTAGTTAGATTAGGTTAGGTTAGGTTAGGTTAGTTAGGTTATTTAGGTTAGGTTAGTTTGGTTAGGTTGGGATTGGTTAGGTTTGGTAGTACATCTAAGTGTTGCTTTTAGATCTCATCATTTCAAGCATTTTGAACCAGTTTCATGCGTGAAAATAAGTTAGTGCCGATTTTATGGATTTTTATCGGTTTTTGTGTTTTTCGAGTGATGGTGGTATATGGACGTGTTTATAACGAGCGAGGACGCTTTGTTTTGCCCGTCTGACAATTAGATACACTTGCTATTTATTTCTGGGCAAAATGTGGTGCATTTATCGTTTGGAAATAGCTGATTTTGTCTGAAATTGGCCAAGTTGCAACTTCGTGATGAAATTGCAATAAGTCACTTTTTAGCAATTTCCGACAAAAAAAACTATCTCCAAATTAAAAAGCACCATATTTTGCCCAGAAATAAATAGCCAGTGTATCCAATTATGAGATGGGCAAATAACTGAACATTTACCCATTTCAGTACTAAATTCATATAAAACTCCCTGTAGAAATTGAACGTAGAACGGATGATGAAACTTTAGTAGTGGTCATTATTTGATCATGGCTACCATCACCACTGTTATGTATTTAAAAATGACCGTGCGAATTTAATATAGATACATATCACGGTCATGGTCTAATCAAGTTAGTTAGACCATGATTGACCACGGTCACCTCAAAACAAATGGAATCCGTTAATTCATAATTCGAATCTAGCTACCTACTCCTCATCCCACCCACCAGGCATCCCCCCACCACACACACATGGGTAATGAAGTAGGATAGTTTGCAACTTTTCAATGTTGTTATATGTTAACTTGGTGCAGTCTAAGTATTTTCTGGTTGTCTTCATCCAGTTAAAGTATTCACATTTGATTCTTCTCAGGATTTCCTTTAATAATTGGTAGACAAACACTTCCAGTATGTCTTGTCTATAATGATTTTGTGGCAGCTTTTTGCTATTATTGAGTAGGTCAGGTTTGCCAATCTTCATAATCATGTTATTCTTCTGTTCCTTAAATATATCCCTCTTGTCTGTTATTATAACACCTAGATACTCGTATTTATTTCCATGCCATATTCCTTGCTTATTTCCATCAGTGTTTTGATGTTATCACAAACTTCTTGTAACGCTATTATAAGTCTCATGGAAAATGTTCATAAGCAGAAGAAGAGAAGTGCTTCCTCCATAACGGCTTGTGTTGTTGTTATGATCAGCTGATTCTGCAAGGCGAGTGGTTCTACTTGTGAGTGTGACCAGACTGAGACTGCTACTCACTTGCTAGTCGTATTGCTGTCAAGCCAGGGAAAACGGAAGCCAGACTAGCGTTAGCAATACCTAGTGTTACCGTAGCTTAAGGTGATGTTCATGCCTCTAGTAGTAAAACCCTTTCTCTTTTCCATTTCTTGAAGAATTAAATAAGTGATGAGTTTAAAGATAGTTGTGGAACCTGTACAGCCCTGTCTGATCCCATTTGCTATCTTCATTTCTGTGGTTAGGTCTTCAGTGATGTTGAGTTTTGTTATGTCATCTTGGTAAGTGTTAGCGAATGCAGTGATGAATAGTGGATGTATTTTGTATTTAATCAAGGCCTCTACTATTTTATCTCTTCACTGAATCAAACGCCTTTGAGAAGTCAATAGATGTGATAATTAACGTTTTGTTTTCCCTGTAACTCATTTCTACACAATATTGAAGTATAAAGATGTTGTCTTCTATTCTTGCTCCTGAAGTGAAACAATTTTTTGTTCTTCATTTATCCTAAGATGGTCTTCAATTTTGTTTCAGATCACAGCCATGAATATTTTATATATGTAATTTGTTAGTGCAATTGGGCGGAGGTCCTTTGCTGTTGGTTTGGCTTTCTTGGGTATCATTATGGTATGTGATCTTCTCCATTCTTGTGGTATGTTTCCACTTTCCAGTACATTATTTAAGCATCTTGTTATTGTTTTCATACATTAACTTTTTATATAATAAGGCTTTATAAAATTCTGGTTTACATGTGTTAGGTCCTGGAGTTTTTTATTTTTTAGATTTTGTATAACTGATTTGACCTCTGTTTCTGTCATAACTGGTGTGGTCATGGGCATGATATCTTTTTCCACTGACACTGCCATATCCATGTGTTCCCTGCCAGGAGGAGCTCTTCTGGGATAGCAAGGAAAAGTACCAGCCCACCTTTGAGGGCTGGGACCCCGAGAAGTTCCATGCGTTGACACGCCTGCTGGACAGGGGGACACTAGACGGTGCAGAAGAAGGCCTACATTACCCTTCACCAACTTTGTGCCACATTACTTGCTTCGCCTTGAGTGTCTGAGACTCCCTAATCAACAACAAGGAGAGGAGGAATAAGTAAGTCAAGTATATTTATATTACAGTACCATTTTTTTTTTTTTTCTTTGATGGGGTAAACAGCATCGGTACATACATACATACATATTTGATATGTTTAAATGCCATTATCTTACTGTGTGAGTGCTTACACATATGCATTAGGTTTTTTTTTTTTACATCCTTCGAACGAATAGATGCTACAGACTAGTAGGTAATATAACTATAGGAATTAATGTATTCATTTATAAATTTAATTGTACTTCTGAATTTTTTTTTTTTTTTTTCGGATGGTTATTTTTTTTATTTGTATAATTTTGTGTTCACTTGTAATGAGCTAACATTCACATTTTATTTCAGGTTTTTTGGTTGTGACAACCATAAGGACACATTCCTGCAGATCCTTGTTGGCTTGGCCAGGAAGTTCCCAGAGTTTGAGGTGGCACAGTGCTGTAATGGGCACAATGTAATCACCAAGATTCTCCCCGTCGTGGGCGGCAACCTTTTCAATGGTTTTGACTCCAACTTGTGCAGGGACACAAACTCTGATGTCCACACCAAGTTGCCCTCCAAACGCCAGGCCACTGGCGACTGTGTGAGGGATACTAGAAGCTATGACCCGTAGACTACACCATACTTAACTGGACACTCGCGACAATCGCTGACAGACGATATTACATGTAGGCCCTATAGATTCCGCTGCTATGAGTGATGACAGATAATACTTCATATATCAGTTCATATTCTACTTAGGACATAGTATTTCATGTCTTTACAATCAGTAATGATTGCTGAACCATGGCTGAACCTAAAAAAATATTTTACAACTTGTGCAAATAGGAAATTAACATAAAGATTACAAATTTGAGTGAAAAATCGTGTGGGAGTTTTGTATAAAGCATATTGTTTATAGCAAAAATTTCTGACAAATTCACAATAATTTCTGAAATAAAACATCACATATTGTGAAATCACCATTCCTGAATATGATTTGATTGTGATCAAATGTCATATTATCGTTATATCGGCTTGGGAATGAATTTTTCACAACAATTCGTGGCTTGATCTTGATCTTGATGTCACAGGAGATCTGAGTTGAGAAACTATCGTTTATTCAGTATATATGCAACAAAAAAAAAAAAAAATTGCACTTTTTTTTTCAATGACGTTTTATGAGTATGAGAAAAATAGGATAGACGACAATACAAAAAAATACCCAAATATAAATTTTAATTCGATGCAAATATAGCATTTTCTTCTCGCATGACTAGATCAAAGCGAAAGAGGTCACAAGAAGAAGAAGCAGAGGAAGACCAAAACAAACCTTTAAGGCTTGGTCACACTAGCTATTGATATCGATTGATCTGGGGTTATGGCTGGATTGGCCAGCCATTTGAGTGCTCATAAACATATTCTTCACATCACTCTGAGGTGTTTGCTTTTTGTTTGAGGTTTCTATGATGATTTTAAGTATTTCATTTAAATAAAACAAACAAAAAATCACCTCAGGACACATTTGCGAAAGACCCGATTTCGAGTGCACAGTCACGTATGGTGTATTCTATGGTATTGCATATCAATATAGACTACATGGGCTATGCATGTAAGTGTTTTCAGATTGAAATTCCAATATTCCTGGAAATTATTGCAAAATTGGTGTTTTTATTGGTGTCAGGATTTAATAATTGCCGCCCACCGATGACGTATTTTGACTAATTTGTTTGTGTTGCTCATAAACATATACTTCACATCAGTCTGAGGTGTTTGATTTTTGTTTGAGGTTTCTATGATGATTTTAAGTATTTTATTCAAATAAAACAAACAAAAAATCGCCTCAGGACACATTTACGAAAGACCCGATTTCGAGTGCACAGTCACGTATGGTGTATTCTATGGTATTGCATATTAATGTAGACTACATGGGCTATGCATGTAAGTGTTTTCAGATTTAAATTACAATATTCCTGGAAATTATTGCAAATTTTGTGTTTTTCTTGGTTTCTTAGGATTTAATAATTGTCGCCCACTGATGACGTACGTTGACTAATTTGTTTTTGTTGCTCATAAACATATTCTCTACATCACTCTGAAGTGTTTGCTTTTTATTTGAGGTTCCTATCTTATTTCTAAGTATTTGATTTGATTTTTCTAAAAATCTGCCGTAGGGCCTGTTTGCAAAAGGTCAGATTTCGAGTGTCCAGTCAAGTATGGTGTAGTCTATGCATGACCAAATGAAAAGGCAGAAGCTCCAGGGGCAGAAAAAATAGGTGATGGGAGAGATAATGACTGCGTCTTACAAGCCAGTGATTTGTGTGTCTCTTCAAGGGAGTTATACTTACTGCTGCTGCAGACTGTTTTTTTTCTGTGCAACAAAGATATTTCTCCCCCTGCAAGACTGACTTGTGCTTTTCTTCAAGGGAGTTATACTTACTGCTACTGCAGAGTGGTTTTTTTTTATGTACAATAAAGATATTTCTCCCCCTGCAAGACAGTGACTTGTGCTTTTCTTCAAGGGAGTTATACTTACTGTTACTGCAGACAGTGTTTTTTTTCTGTGCAACAAAGATATTTCTCCCCCTGCAAGACAGTGACCTGTGCTTTTCTTCAAGGGAGTTATACTTACTGCTACTGCAGACAGTGGGTTTTTTTCTGTGCAACAAAGATATTTCTTCCCCTGCAAGACAGTCACATGTGCTTTTCTTCAAGGGAGCTATACTTACTGCTACTGCAGACAGTGTTTTTTTTTCTGTGCAACAAAGATATTTCTCCCTCTGCAAGACAGTGACTTGTGTCTCTCTGGACGCAAGTACGCCAATTCTTTGAGAGTGAGGCCATCGTCAGGCGTGTCAACCTGGTGTGTCTTTCTCGATACACCTTGGAGGAGGTGGCAGAGGAGATGCAGACCGCTAGGGAGCAGCTGGTCATGGAGGACACTCGGGTGGTTCAAATGTTGATTGGAGAGCTCTCTGACCTGGACCCTGAACCGCCAGAAGACCTGCTTGCGGCAGCTACAGGGCACTTCTCGGGATACCTGGGCAGGATGTCCTTGGTTGAAATTATTGCAAATATGGTGTTTTTATTGGTATCTTAGGATTTAATAATTGTCGCCCACCGATGACGTATATTGACTAATTTGTTTTTGTTGCTCATAAACATATTCTTCACATCACTCTGAGGTGTTTGCTTTTTGTTTGAGGTTTCTATGATGATTTTAAGTATTTTATTCAAATAAAACAAACAAAAAATCGCCTCAGCACCCATTTGCGAAAGAGAAAGTTCAAGTGCCTTTGACGAACGGTTGGAAGAACGCACAATGATTACCAGCTGTGGCCTCAATACCCTCTGTTGAGCATAGCACCTTCCCAAAAGGGCAAAATATGCACTGCTTGTACCTCGCAAATTCCTAAAATAAATACGGGTATAATAAATATAAATAAATACTCATCATTTGAGGGCTTGCTGAAGTGCATCACTTACCTGTTTAAATTCTTAAATAAAATAAAGGGATGTGATCCTAAAAAGAAGGCCTTAGAGTATTGGGTAAAGGTAGCTCAATCAGAATCTTACCTAGATTAATTAAATTTTTTGAATAACCCTAATAAAGAAAGTGAAAGGGACATTCCCCTTCTGGTATCTAACCTCAACTTATTTTTAGATGAAAGAGGCATTATAAGATCCAGAGGCAGAATAAGTAAGTGCCAATATTTTAAGTATGAAATACATCATCCTGTGTTACTCCCTAAAGAGCACAGGTTAACTACATTAATAATAAATGACTGTTATAAGAAAATGCAGCATTTAGGCATTGGTACAACACTAAATTATTTAAGGGAACAAGGGTACTGGATACCCAAGGGTAGAATGGCTGTGAAGCAGGCACTGAGCTCCTGCCATGTGTGTAAAAAGTATAATGCCTTAGCATTTAAGTATCCAAAATTTACAGATATGCGCAAGCATCAAATGAATCTAGTGGATTTTACTGGCCACTTTTGGGTCAAAGATGTGAATAGTGGACACTCGTTTAAGGTTTATGTCTTGATTTTTACATGCCTTAATATCAGAGCTGTCCATTTTGAATTATTACCCGATATGTCTACCAAAAATTTTCTGTTAGCCTTCCATAGATTTTGTAACCAGTACTCAATACCCCATTACTTGTATAGTGATAATGCCAAAGCCTTCCACCCTAAAAGGTGGTAGTATCTTGGAAAATTCCCTTCAGTCCAAAGAAGTTCAGGAAGAACTGGAGAAAATTAACATCAAACATGTGAAAATTCCCTTGTACTCAGCTTGGATAGGCTCGGCCTGGAGACCTGCCTGTATAAAGTGGTAGGAAGAGCCAAGTTAACCTATTTAGAAATGTTAACGTCACTATCTAGCATCCAATTGGCCATTAATTCTAGACCCTTAACATATCGGTCCAGTTCTGACAGCTTGGAGTTCATAACACCTAACTCTTTTTTGAAGCTGCATGGGAACCCATCTCTGGTACTGAGGGGCGATGAGGGAATATGGATGGACGACCAAAGCCAACCCTCCTTAGCTAAAAGCTTAGAGGAACAAGAGCAAGTCCTAGAAAGTTTTAAAAAACAGTGGTACGAGAGTTACCTCCTAAGCTTGAGAGAATACAGTAAAAATCTATATCAGTGCAATTGGGAAAATAAAATAAAAGTTGGGGATATCATACTAATAAGATCAATAAACAAACCCAGACCCTTTTGGTTGATGGGTAGGATTTTGCAAATCATAAAAGGACTTGACGGCAGAATAAGAACAGTTCAAGTTAAACAAAGTAATGGTGCAGTAGAGTATCACTCAATATGTAATCTTTATCCGCTTGAACTCACCATAACTCACGCGGGTAAAGATTTTAACCATGATAAGGATGTCTCCCCTAGTGATTCTGCCCCTATCGAGTGCAGCAATGACGATGTCCGGGGGGCTAGGTCCAAAAGGAAGGCTACTGATAGGTTTTGCCGGATGCTTAGGGACGATTTAGAGTACCTGTAAAGAGTCTTTTCTCTTTTTTTTTGTTTTCTTCAAAATGCTACACCTACTATGGTGAGGATTTTTAATTTTAAGTTGGGAATATTATATTTTTTTTATTAGGATTAGCAAAAAATGCTACACCTCCACTGAAGGTGAGGATAAGATGTATTCATGTTTCAGTTTAGGTTAGGTAAAATGCAACACCTTTATATAAGATGAGGAAATGGTAAGGGCATGTCTATTTGGATGAGATGCGCAGCGATCTCAACCACCCCGAGTTGCATTTCTTTCCTTTTTCTATTACTACACTAGTCCCCATTTCTTATCTTTAAATAAAGTAAAAATAAATAAATAATCAGTCCTCTAGAGTTACCTAGGGATTGCGATTTGGGGAATCGCAATCTTCTCTGGGGAATATGTTAGAAATATAAAAAGAAGGAATAAGGATTAGAGAATTAACTAGTCCTTAATAGGCCTTTAAAATATAAATTAAACAGGCCAAGATTCAAGTATGGATGAATCTTGAAGTAACGGTTGTTGAATACAAAATAAGTTTCATTCAATCGTCAAATAAATAAATAAAACTACTAATAATTCAACTAAATGCAAATAATAACTATTTAATTAAGAATAAAACAAGTAAAGTAAACTTAAACTTAAAAGCAGTTAACGAGCGAAGCCTATGAAACCTTTTTAAAGATTCATAGATGGCGTTGGCGCCGGACTATATAAAGCCTTCGCCAAGTTCAATTCGCGTGAAGGGGAGTGTCTGCATCTCCTTCCTCTGCACACGCAGCGTCGATGGTTGCCTTCCTTTCCGCGTGTAGTGTCACCCCTTCACGCTTGCCGAGCTGAAAAACGTCCTCAAGTCAGGCAGCGACACGTCCCCAGGTGCTGACGGCATCACGCACTCCATGATCCGTCATGCGGGGCCGGATGGTCACGCTGCATTCCTTGCCCTCTTCAATGCCTCCCTCCGTGAGGGGAAACTCCCATCAAAGTGGAAAGAAGCCACCATCGCTCCAATCCCGGAGCCAAAGGACCCGGGAGCCTATCGCCCCATCTCCCTCCTATCCTGCATCAGCAAGACCATGGAAAAGATGATACTGCACCGCCGGCAATGGGTTACCGGTCCTCTCCACCCGTCAATATATGCCTACACACAGGGCACAGGCACAGCGGAATGTCTAGCCAGTCTGCTCACTACCACCAGAAGCGAAAAATGCACGGCGGTCTTTCTCGACCTCGAGAAGGCCTTTGAGCTAGTGGATGAGACCGCCATCCTCGCCCAACTGGCAAACAAAGGAGTTAAGGGGCAACTACTGTGCTGGACAAGAGCTGCTGTGCCTCACTGAGAGGAAAGCACGCGTGCGTTTCCAAGGGCACACCTCCATAGCGCACAACCACGAACACGGCATGCCACAGGGGAGTGTGATCAGTCCCTACCTCTTCAACACCTTGGTAGAGGCACTCCTCGAGCTACCCCTACCCAGGGGCTGCAAGCTGCTCATGTACGCTGACGACATCACCCTTGTTGCCACGCAAGCACACCACCACACCCAAAGTCAGCGTAGCCTCACTCTCATAGGAAAAAGATGCTGCGAACTTGGTCTGAAGCTAAACCTGGGCAAGTCTAAAGCAATGGCATTTGGAGTCCCGATGCCAAACACCCCCCTCACCACTGCTGGGGCGGAGGTGGAGTGGGTTGTGAACCACCAGTACCTCGGCGTGTGGATCGACAGGAATCTGACATGGCAAACCCAAATCAAATACCTAAAGAGCAGGATGGCCCCAAGAACCAACATACTCCGGGCCATCACCAGGTATGCCTTTGGGGCCAGCCACAGAGTCAAGCGGGCCTTCTTTACACACGCCATCAGGTCTCTGGTGGACTACGCAGCCCCATGCCTCGTCGCAGCAGCTCCACAACTGATGCGACAACTGGAAATAATGCAAAACCAGTCCCTTAGGTTGATTGTGTCTGCCCCTCGCTGGACCAAAGTCCTCAACCTAAGAGCTGAAGCCCAAATAGTGTCGATACAACACCGCATCGCACAACTGACTGCATCCCTTGTCGCAAAGATGGCTGCTTCCGCCAGACCTTTCACCACCCCCGACAGAGTACTGGCAGCGACCCTCAGAGACCCCCAGCTCTTCCTAAAACCAACATGGACATGCAGTGCGGCCGCTGCATTGACCGAAACGGGTATTGCTACCACAGTAAGAACAAAGGGACAAGATACCCCACACCCAGACTACGCGGCATCACCCCCCTGGCGACCCCCGTTCTCTGTACAATCAGACTGGCTCCACCTCCCCAAGGCCAACCTTCATCCAGCAGCCCTCAGGGCGGAAGCACTCAGTTACCTGCGGCCCCTCATGGAACGTCATACCACCACCATCTACACTGACGGGTCCATTAAGCAGGTCATGGGCGCCGCCGGTGCGGCACGTCACCGAGGGCGCCACTAACCAGTGGCGTCTCTCAGATGGTGCCTCATCGACCCAGGCAGAACTCGTGGCGATCAAAGGAGCACTCCAGCACCTCGGCACCACCAAACCCCCAAGCGCCCTCATCGCTACTGACTCCAGGTCAGCTCTGCAAGCCCTCCAACAGCCATGGCCACTAGATAACACCAACCTCCTCACAATCATCCACTTGCTGGCCACACAACTCCAGGACACCGGTACTGAGGTCACGTTAACATGGATACCGGGACACTCAGACCTACGGGGCAATGATTTGGCAGACGAGGCGGCAAAAACCGCCACCACTCGCCCACACACAGACATAGTCCTGCCCTCCAGCATGGCACGGATTAGGAAAGCCATCAAGAAAAACACACGGCACCTGCACTATGAAGAGCACCGAGATGAGACCGATCAGGGCTCACCATCGACCATATGGTACACCCATGCCACGAGCGGTCAACCTCTGGAACTGCCCGCTAGCACACATCCACGTGTCCGGGCAGACGACCACAGAATCAGGCTCGGTTACCCCTGCCTTCAGGAGCTCGGCGAGGATCTCCCAGTGATTTTCTGCAATCATTGCGAGTTCCCAACATCCAAGCCACTCTTGCACTACATCCTTGACTGCCCAAATACACGGCACCTCAGGAAACCTAATATGAGGCATCCAAACTCTGAAGACCCGCACGCCAGAGAAGCAGCAGCCCGTATCATTGCCACAACCCCAGCTAAACTTCTGGCAGAAGTGGTGACTATGGCACCGCCACCAAAATAAAATATATATATATGTATATATATATATATATATATATATATATATATATATATATATATATATATATATATATATATATATATTTTTTTTTTTTTTTTTTTTTTTTTTTTTAATATATATATTTTTTTTTATGAAGTCTTGTCCATACCGGCGCAGGGGTGTATCCAGCCCTTAATTACTTAAGGATGCTGGACTCCCCTGGGCTGTCTTGGGTAACGACTCCACCCATGTCATGAAGTCTTGTCTATACCGGCTCGGGAGTGTATCCAGCCCTTGATTCCATCAAGGAAGCTGGACTCCCCTGAGCTGCTTGGGGCAATGACTTCACCTAGTTGCACTAGTTGCAGCATTTTTAACAAAATGCCCAACTAACCCTAGAGGGCTCTATATAGCCTTGCTGGCCTCGTGTCAGAGAACATATAACAACAACAACAACGTTCAATTCGCTCTCTACTCTCTCCACGTTAGTAACTCGCTCCGACCGGAGCTCCTACAATTTTTCACTGCCGAGTTGCTAAAACTTCGGTCATCTTCAACACGACTTTCGTTTTGAAAGAAAAACGCCAGCAATTACAGCTAAGTGTAACACATAAAACATTCTAGCTAGGCATTATTGATTGCAATCTTTAATATTTTCAGCCGCAACTGTTTGTTTTATGATGTTATATAGCTGTGAGAGGCAGCCGTCTTCCTGCTATACCTAAATCGCAGGTAAGAAAACATAGTGGTGTTGTTGTATTGACCTGGGTGATCACCATTTGTGACTGCGGTAAAAAGAAGTTTAGGGCCACTGCACCCTAAATTTCCAATAATACACACGCCCCTCCACCCCTGCAAAGACACTTGCCCACCCCGTCCCGGCCACCTCTGCAGAGACACTCTTTCCCACCCTGCTACCGCCACCCCTGCAGAGACACACTTTCCCACCCCGCTCCCACCACCCCTGCAGAGACACTCTTGTCCACCCCGCCCCCGCAGTACCCATTCCAACAAGTGGTGACAGATATTTTCCAACTGTACGTATCTTCTCTCTAGGTTTCATTGGCCGTTTTTCAGAATTTTTTTTTTTCCTTGAGAGGGTAATAACGAAATAGAAAAAATATTTGTGTGTGTATATATATATATATATATATATATATATATATATATATATATATATATATATATATATATATATATATATATATATATATATATAATGTTAATAATGTTGATATTGGATATAATGAAAATTTTTTTTATATCCTTTTAATTATGTAAAATATAAGAGAACATAAATAATAATTGGTTTCTATTAGTATTTATTCATTAGGAATGAGGAGACAGTTGAGTATAGAACGAAAGTTTACCTTTTTCTCATTTGTAAGATCCGTTTTATTTATCAGATTTTCATGTTTTTCTTTAAGAAGGAAAGTTAAATTAATTAGGAAACTGGTGGCACCTCCTAACTCAACAGTTAGGAGGTGCCACCAGTTCCCTAATTAATCCAACTTTCCTTCTTAAAACAAAAAGGATGAAAATCAGATAAATAAAACGAATCTTACAAATGAGAAAAAGGTAAACTTTCGTTCTATACTCAACTATCTCCTCATTCCTAATAAATAAATACTAATGAAAACCAATTATTATTTATGTTCTCTTATACTTTACATAATTAAAAGGATATAAAAAAAATTTCATTATATCCAATATCAACATTATTAACATTATATATATATATATATATATATATATATATATATATATATATATATATATATATATATATATATATATATATATATATATATGTACCGAATACAACGGGCCAACTATCATTACGGTGATTCCATTACGGAATCACTGGTAAATCCTCGTATTCTCGACACTCGTTAAATACCTTGTTATTGTTAGAGTAGGTACCACTAGATAGAGGGGATGATGGGAAAACTCGTGACGTCACTGGAACTGAGGATATATATACCGGTCTGGGCGGAAGGTCAGTCACTAACACTCGACATCGAAACCTCGCAGCACAAACACCTTAGCTGCTCTGCTCTGCCACCGCAGCTACTCTGCTCTTACCAACCACGAGCAAAAACAGAGTCCAGTTGTGGACTTAGTCTACAGTCGGCTCACACACCAAGGCAAAAACAGAGTCCATAAACTTTCAGGACTTAGTCTCCAGCCGGCTCCTGAGGTGTTCCAGCACCTTAGTGGCTGAACTCTATCAGGAGCGACAGGGGAGGCAGCTGAGAGAGCCACTAGCTGCTGACTGGCTGCACGGGCTTGCTTGGTCCTTACCACCAGATTTGAACCACGGTCTCTCCTCGGCCCGGCACCTTCGTGGTCGAGTCGTGGGGACGGTTGGTTTACCTGACTGGCTTAGGCTGCCATACTACTCCCAAGGGCGCTTCGCCCACAGAGAATTTGAACTCTCCTGTAGCACAGGGTTTAGAAGTGCCACCAGAGGCCCGCACGGCGTTCGCGGGACCTGCCTGACGAGCTGAGGTCTCTTGGTGGTACCTTCTATTCACTGGGTTTTCGCAGGGCTTTCCTATACCCTTTTATTTCCTACTTCCACGTCTTACTTGCCCACTAGCTGGACTGACCGTGGTACGAAGCCGAACTTCCTGGGCTTGCTTCAAGAAGGCCCCTATAGAGGGATGGTTATGGTTATAGGAAGCGGTCGGTCTGGGGCAATAAGTATAGGGAGTCCCCCCGGGGGCAGACTCACCCTGCTCTACGACGCCTGTTAGCAGGCGGGAGCCTTAGGAGATGAGGCTGTAGGTAGCCACTTTCTTAGGAACTCTCAGTAGGATTGTTAGTTGTGTTGTTGTTCGGGTTCTGACCCCTTTGTAGGATCTATATTATACATACTTGTGAGCTTCATGTACTTTTACTTGGTAGCATAGTACCTGTAGGTACTATGCTACACAAACATGGCCAGAATAAAAATAAAATGCAGGGACAACACCAGAACACAGAAGCTAAAATTAATGGAGATACTCTTCACCAGAGAGATCGAAGTAAGTAGGATTCTTGATTCCAGAGATGGTTTTGTTGCACTTGTAGATAAAGAACTTCATGTTGATAATATCTTTACTACTGAGACCAAGCAAGAACTTCTCAATAATGACTTCACACCTGTTATGCCACCAGAGCTAAATGCCAAAAAGAGTATAATCATCCCCAGAGTGGATGATCTGATCTATGAGAAGAGTATTGCAGATATTGGTGAGGAACTTGCCCTTAAAAATGATTGGATTGACTTGGATGATATCATAAATGTTTACAAATTCCCAAACTCACCTACCATCAAAGTCACTTTCTCTCAAACCAACATAGCCAAAAAATGTACAGAGACTGGCCTTAAGGCATTCAGAATTAGCATCCCCAGCCATGAGATCAAGGTTGAGACATACATTCCCATTAAATGCTGTATGCGCTGCTATGCGCTAGAAGACCATTATACTAATGAATGTCCAAAGAACAGAGTATAAAGTTTGTTCCGAATGTAGCTCTGAGAACCACCTGTATTACCAATGCCAAGAGACAGTCAAGAAATGCCTAAATTGTGGAGAAAACCATAGTGCACTTGCCATGAAGTGCCACAAAAGAAAGGAAATAATAAAAGCAAAAAGATCACAAGAAATTGACAAACAAAAACTGACTTACTCCTCAATAAGCCAAGCAAATTTACCACCCCAAATGCCTGTCCATAGAGCACCTGAAAACTTAGTAACAAGGGAAGACTTACTCAAAATTAACATTTGTGTTGCCATAGCGGAAGTTAAAAATAAAGAGAACCCTGGGTCATTTGCTACAATACTTAATAAAGCACTATATGAAAACAACCTCCCCACCATAATAGTACCTGCTGAAGCTTATGCAACATCACAAGACATGACTCAACAAAATGATGAAGGTGCAACAGCCTCACAGCCTCAGACACCCATAGAACAAGGCACCCTAAGTAGACAAAGCAGTACATGTAGGCTAAATTTAAGTTATGAAGCAGAGACAAAAAACAAACCTGACGCAAATACAGAGCTTGGGCTTGAGATTTTTACAACCAAAGAACAAGGCTGGCCTAAACAATTTAATACAGAGCTACTAGTAAAAGGAATCCAACGCAAAAAATACAAATGGAGATACACAAATAATAAATATCAAGAAGAACAGGTGCTAAGAATGATAAAGAAAGGTGAATTATGTATAGGTGACTGTTTTTATGCTATTGCTGAGGCTGAGTTTCGAAAAGTCAGACCTGGCCTAAACCAAGATCGCTCCCCAATACAAAACCGAGACCCGCGCCTTGAGAAAAAACGTTACACCGTTCAATCTTAAAATAATCCAGCACAATGTACTTAATTGGAACACTAATAAACAATCTTTAATATTAAATTACATGTCTACTGATGCTGATTTAATACTAATAAACAGTCATGGTTTAAAAAACAAAGAACAATTAAAAATCCCAGGATATAGAGTGTACAAAGTAAATTATTCAGAAGAAATAGCAGATGGTTCAGCAATTGCAATAAAACACAATATAAAACACAAACTTTTTGATGATTTTGATTCTGACTTTCTTGCTGTGGAACTGGACACAAGCTTAGGACCTATAGTAATTGCCACCACATATTTACCACCAAGACGCCCTTACGTACCTTTTACTGATATGCTCCGACTACTAAGTAATACTCTCCCTACATACATACTTGGTGATTTTAACGGGCGGCACACCTCCTTTGGCAACAGAGAAAATAACACTGTAGGCAAGAGTTTAATAAATCTTATTAATGAAGGAAAAATTATACATCTTGGGCCCCACTTCCCTACGCTTATCAGACACAACTCCACCACAAGTCCAGACAAAATATTCTCAAACAAGCATCATTATTTAAATTGTATGTCTGAGCCCGGGGAATTAACCACGTCTGACCACTTACCAATCATTTTTAAGCTTTCTACAACACCTTTTTTAGCTGAAAAACCCAAAACATATCAAACTCATAAGGCAGACTGGGATGTATTTAAGCATAAACTGGACTCTCAAATTAACGTAAATGACTTAAATGGTTCAACTATTGATCAACTTGAAGCTACAACACAAAATTGGATCAAAACAGTTAAAAGTGCAATGGATCTTGCCATACCGAAATCCAGCTATCAATGTATATATATATATATATATATATATATATATATATATATATATATATATATATATATATATATATATATATATATATATATATATATATCAATTAAAAACAACTCAAGAAATCAAAGAATTAGAACAACAACATAAAACATTAAAAGAATTTGCAACACACTTTGGATGGACAATGGCAACTTACAGAGAACACCAAAGAATTAAATCAGAGCTAAGAATAAAATGCAAAGAAGCTTATAACAACAACTGGGAGCACCAAATTAATTATATATCAGATAACTGTAAAAATAGTAAAGAGTTTTGGAACAAAATTAAGATATTAAAAGGAAAAAATACTTCATATACTAACTACATGAAGGACTCAGCGGGGAAAAAGCAAGAAAGATAAATGCAACCTTATGGAGCAAACTTGGAAAAATGTCTTTAGAATCTCAGAAGAAGAAAATAACTTTGATAAACAGCATTCAGAACTCATTGACAGATTTATTCAAGCTAACAGTAATAAAGTCAAACCTTATCCAACAGTCGACATAAGTAGAATTAACACCGAAAATTTTCATACAAGAGAAATCACTGTAGAGGAAATTAAAACTTTAATTACAAGATCTAAAAAGAAAACACCTGGTTCCTCAAAAATAAATAAAGTAATCTTAGAAAATTGCACCAATAAAACAATAGAACAATTAAAAAATATCTTGAATGCATGCTTTTCTGCTGGATACTTCCCCAACTCATTTAAGGAAGCAATAATAAAATTCATATCTAAGAAAGATAAAGCTCCTACTAATCCCATCAATTATAGACCGATCTCACTGCCAGAAGTTCCAGGTAAAATCTATGAAAGACTTATCCAAGCAAGACTCAACACCTTTCTAGCTGAAAATGAAATAATAAAAGAGCGACAACATGGATTTAGAACGTACAAAGGCACACACACGGCAATAACAACAATTTATGAAACAATAGCGAATGCCTTAGCAGAGAAAAAACAAGTATATATGGTATTACGAGATGTCGAAAAAGCATTTGACAAAGTATGGCACAATGGCCTCAAGTATAAAATATTAAATCTTAACCTTCCTGATGTCCTAGAAAAAACTTTGTAATTTTCTAGTTAATAGAACAGCAAAAATAAACTTCGGCAAAGAATACAGTAAAGAAATTAAATTACTAAGTGGTGTGCCACAAGGAAGTGTCTTATCACCAACACTGTACACACTATATACAAACGACCTTCCTCCACCAGAATACGGCTGCTTAGATACCATGTACGCTGATGATATCACGCAAATAATAACATCACCATCTAAATCTAAAAATATCATGAAACTTAAAGTACAAAGAGAAATTGAAAGAATAAATAAATTTGAAAGAAAGTGGAAAATAAAAACCAGCGAGGAAAAATTCAAAATCATACCTATCGCTCAACTTAAAACATACAAAATTAAAGTAAATGACAAAGAAATTGAAACTTGTAAATCAGGAAAACTTCTCGGGCTGAATATTACAAATCGCGGGTTCGTTGGTCATGTAACACAAGCAATTAAAAAAGGAAATGGTATTCTGTCACAACTGCGTAGATTCAGTAAATTAACACCCAGAATTAAAACAACTTTAATAAAAACATTATTAATTCCAGTAATACAGTATCCTCCAATACCTATATGTATGGCCTCACCATCACAGAAAAGAAAAATGCAAACAGTAATTAATAAAGCTTTAAGATTTATAAATTGTAACGAAGAACAAACAAATGCTTTTGAACTACATCATAAATATAACGTAACTCCTCTAAATATTGCAATACATGAAAAAGCTAAAAACATTTTGGAAACAATAAGAGTCAGCGAACCAGAACAGTATGAGACCCTAGTGATTCCACAATTAAATACTCACACTTGGTTTCCTAAAAGTAGCGTAATCATTGATATGCAGACACCACAACCAATAATAACTTAACTTAATAAAATAATGGTTGTATTCAATAAAAGAAGACAGGCTTATACCTTAGACCTAATACCTTTACCCCTACTCCCTACTCCTTATCCTATTCCTAATTTCTTACCTTACCTTACCTATACCCCAACCCAATCATAATAACAAATTAACTTAATACTAATATTGCCTTAAACTAACATATACCCACTAATAACAATTAATATACCCAATGAATACTAAACAACCACAAATTTCTCAACAATCAACTAAATATTCAGAGACAAGTTCTAAAATTAACTACTTTTCAATTAAGTATATCACTGTAAAAATATTCACTGTAAATATTATGCACAATACTTGATCGTAGCGGCACGCAGTCTGTTTTTGATAGGGATTAGCTGTGTTTTTTCCTTCTGGGAAGCCTGCCTCACTAAAGCCAAACAAATGAAAGAAAAAGAAAAAGAAAAAGCACCCTGCACTGAGAAGAAGCCTCACCTCAAGCCGCACAAGCATCAGGGGAAAAATGTACGCCGCACACTCTCTTTTTCCACCAAGTGAAGCAGATCACCTTCCCAGAAAGTCTATATCGTAGGGAAAGATGTGTTCCTGCTGGCTGCACATACGATCACACAAGTATTATTTTTGGGAGTGCATATTTAAAAAATGATTAAAAAAATAATAAATAAGCAAAAAACAAATAAAAAATGAGCAATGTGGTAAAGCCCACAAACTGTTACTCTCCTACTTTCTTTCACCCCGTCTCTTCACCCCCACTTTCTCTTTAGCTAGCTACAATCTTCTCTTCACCCTCCCTTTACTAAAAAATAAAAAATAAAAAGTCAGTCACTAGTGTTCCGTGACCCCGCACCAGACAGGTAAGCATTCAGTGTTCCTCAACGACTTGCCACACTCTTGAAAAAACATAGTGTTAAGATTAATGTCTAACAGTAAATTGTCCTCCCGGATACAGCTGCCGAGAGGACCAGCAAATGACTGTCTTTCGGTTGTGGTTTGACTAAGGCTGCATATGGAGTTGCTTTTCGCTGTGAACGACGGCAAGAAGGACCCAGTGACACGCAAACATTATTAGTGGCGTGAGTGTATTTTGGTCGTTTTCCATCAGTTCCCTCACGTATTGTTAGGTAGGATTTAGCTAGGAATATTTATGTATTAATATATTTCTTTGTTTGTGTCGTGGGTGGTAGTATAAGTACTTGTAAGAGCACCACCACGGATATAGCGAGTACTTCTCTTATTTATTCATCATTAAAGTCTGTTCATTATTTTATTATATTGTTTTTAATTTCGTATCTCAACCCCGGTGGTGGAGGACCTACTAGTCGATAATAGTGACAGTGTCGATGCCCAAGTGATGTCGTGGTGGCAGCATAGAAAGTAGATAGAAAGTAGTAGATGAGAAGATAGAGTTTATACCGAAACGGTACAGTGATGACAGCAGTGTCAATAAAAAGTAATATTTACCTACGGTACAGTGGCAGTAACTCTGACCCTCGGTACATATATATATATATATATATATATATATATATATATATATATATATATATATATATATATATATATATATATATATATATATACACAAATATTTTTTCTATTTCGTTATTGCCCTCTCAAGGAAAAAAAAAAAAAAATCTGAAAAACGGCCAATGAAACTTAGAGAGAAGATACGTACAGAGAGATCGAAATGTTATATACACAAGTAAAAATAAAACGGAAAACACACTATAAGGTAAAGAGAGAAAATGTAGCTATAGGTACAGGTGTTGGTGGTGGTAACGAGTGTTCAAAAAAATGTTAGATTCAGCTGTTGGTATTTACGATCGTCACAGGAAAGGAAATGTTGAAGTGCTGATGATGATAATGATTATTCTGGAGAAATATATATTATAACATTTTGACGTAGATAAGCAAATAGCTACAGTTGCATAAACACGTGTAATTACATATCATCTATTGTTTATAAGTGAAAGGTTAAGAAGTATATAAAATACCGACATATTTCCTCTTATAATCAATTCGGGTTTTTTTTCCGCGAACAATTACTTACATATACAAATAACGATAAACCAGAGTAATTATCTATTAGACAAAAAATATATACTGAGAAAAAAATGAGTATTGGTTGATGATAATGAGTAATAATAATAATGTCATAATAATAATAATAATATCTCCTCGTAGTACACAGTTGGGTTTAACGAGCCTTAACGAGCCAGTCTGCTTGTTAAACCTCACTAGCATACTTGCCTGCTAATTATGCGACTCAACTACTTGCTTGGGATCTATTATATATGATTCTATATACTTGATTTACTCGTATTTCTTCAACTTAAATAAATACGTACAAGTAAGTACATACCTCTTTTAACACGACTGCAAGGGAAATCGAAAGACCAACAACACCCTAACTCTACAACTGATGAACCATTACTGCCTCTCACACGTGCTCTCTAGATGCTCATTTGATTGTTTCACTCAAATGAGAGACTGACTACAAGATATAATTTATAATGAAATGCTACACGGAGTTAATTGATGTGAATAATTGAGTTTGCATTTGGTGATGTGAAGTCAAGAGAAGTTCTAGAATTTGTATATTAAGTTTATGTCAATTGAAAATAACATTTTTATTCTAAAATGCATTTTTTCACTTAACTGTTCCTCCTAGCCTAGGAATAAGTCTATGGTGTTAAACCGCCGCTTCCAGCCACCAAAACAAACCACCCCCCTTGCGCAGTAGAGATGCGCCTCTGGGACCTGATCCCTTCGACCCTCCGCTTTCCCCATTCCTACTTAACGTCAGACTCCTGAAGGAGAGCATCGTGTGGACGGGAGGGCGGGCTTTTTATTAGGAGGAACAGGTAAGTGAAAAAATGCATTTTAGAATAAAAATGTTATTTGTTTCACATATTACCTGTTCCTCCTTAGTCTAGGCAGATTCCCACATTTTAGGAGGTGGGCGATGCCTCGAGGGGTGGTTTGATTATGGGTGAATAGTCCACAAGAAAAGGCAAGACTCTCGCCTGGGAAGTGTTAGCAGTCTCCAGTGAGTCTATGCCGGTGTAGAGCCTCTCAACAATCCTTGCCGCGTCCGTGAACCGAAGTAGGCAGGATAGGAAAGTGGAGAGGGGGGCAGTAACCTCAGTGGATAACACTCTTTGCTGCTATGATGGGTCCAATAGCAAAGACATCATCATGGACCCTCTGTATAGTCTTCAGATAATGGTCTGAAAAGACTGACTGAGTTCTCCAGCAGGCCATCTCCATAATATCTGCTACGGCCCTGTTGATGGATCAAAGCAGGGACGTTGCCATACTCCGCACATCATGGGCTCTTATCCTGAGTAGGGGCCTAAGTGCTCCGGGAAGTCCTTATGTGCTTTAATTAGTTGTCTCAAAGAGAAGGAGATGGCCGCGTTCTCTATCCTTCACTGAGAGAATAGTGATGGGCGCTTTGTGAACGAGTCGGTTCTTAGAGCCGGCTCTTCCAGATGAACGAGAAGAGCCGGATCTTTCTCGAGAGCCGTTTGAGATTTTTTTGAGAGCCGTTAATTTTTTTTTTCTAGTTTTTCATATTTTTGCAATTTTCTAACAAAATGCAAAAATTACCGATTGTTAATAATTATAGTAATGATAATAATAATAATAATACTTACGAGAATGAAGCCTATTCATAGAAATTATATAGTAAAATAGTTAAGTTACCCCTTCAAGTTAACAAAGAAAATTGTATTTCCAAGTGCTTTGGCCTCTAGCAAAGAGGGATAACTCAACACATAAAACACATATATATGAATAATTCAGAAAATATATGGTGTATATGGCAGGCCAATGATGTGGAATGTACACTATAATATTCCCTACAACATATCGGTAAATGAAGACAATCTGATAATATTAAGAGGTCAAATTAAATTATAGAACTTGTCTCAAAATAGTGTACACATCGTACAAATCAAGTATATTTTTTTCCATAGTTAATTTTTTAACACAAAACTAATTTTCTCATTATAGCTCGAGAACCATAAGGTATACGTACAATGACTACGAATAGACAAAGAGTGAATAGGAATCCAACTTTCTATTGCAACATTTAAAAATGAAATTACTCTTTATATAATGAAGGAAATTTTTTTTTTTTCATAACCTGTGAGTAAAATAAAAATAAATAACTACACTAGCTGATACGCCTTTTAAAATTATTTAAATGATTATAGGTGCATTTTTTCTGTCAAATTAATCGTTAAGGTTTTTTCCTTATAACTCGAAAACTATGAAATTGACGTAAAATTATTAGGAGTAATTAGGGAAGTTAAATGAAACAAGCTTTATTTTCATTCTATTGAAAATGAAACTCAATGATAAATGACCATCGAAATTTTTTTTCTTCTTAACTATTAGCGTTATTCAAAATCAGACTACACCAGTTGAAAGGCCTTTTGAAGGTAAGAAAATAACTATTTAACATAATTTTTGTCAAACTAGTATTTAACATTTCGTTTTGTAAAAACGAAAACTATGGAGTTTAAGTTAAAAAATCTGCGAATAATTAAAATAAGGAAATAAATATATTTTTTTTTTGGACCATCAGAACATGTAAACAGTTTATAAATAATGAAAACATTAAAAAAAAAAGTTTTTGGCGTAAATTTAGATTAAATTACATGATTTGATAGAACTTTTAAAATTACATCAATTAGCATAAGTGCATTTTTTCTGTACGACTAATATTTACGCGATAAAAGACAAGTTAACTACGTTGATAATTTGAGGGGTGGTAGGGTACCCCACCACCCATCAAACTCACGTTACGTAACAGTCAACCGCCAATTGTTCGCGCTCTCTCTCTCTCTCTCTCTCTCTCTCTCTCTCTCTCTCTCTCTCTCTCTCTCTCTCTCTCTCTCTCTCTCTCTCTCTCTCTCTCTCTCTCTCTCTCTCTCTGATATATAAATGTTAAATAAGAAAGAAAATAGATAGTATGTTTTGTGTGTGTATGTGTGTGTGTGACCATGAACGAAAAATTGTCCTAAAGTAGTCTCTCTCTCTCTCTCTCTCTTCTCCTTCTCTTCTCTCTCTCTCCTCTCAGCTCTCTTCCGACTCATTCTCTCTCTCTCTCTCTCTCTCTCTCCTCTCTCTCTCGCTCGCTCGCTCGCTCGCTCGCTCGCTCGCTCTCTCTCTCTCTCTCTCTCTCTCTCTCTCTCTCTCTCTCTCTCTCTCTCTCTCTCTCTCTCTCTCTCTCTCTCTCTCTCTCTCTCTCTCTCTCTCTCTCTCTCTCTCTCTCTCTCTCTCTCTCTCTCTCATAGATACCCAGCAAACATTGAAGTATCGGGCCGATACCGGCAAACGGCGGGCCCAAGGCGGAACGTTGGGATGACGGCAACCAAGCATTGTGCCAATTCCTACCCGTAATAAATTTCCTATATCGGCCCAATGCTGGTAAAGTGATATTGGGCCGGTATTGAACTGTAACTTTTTACAATGCTGGGATGAGAATGGCAATCGAATATCGGCCCGATTGAGCTATTCAGGCATCAGTCCAGTCATCATTACAAGCCACTACATTTACTGCCGTATTAAGACAGAAGTGGTAGAATTATACTGATGCTTCCCTTAAAACATATATAAGTGCAGTAAAACAATGAAAACATATTGTATAATGCATTTTTCTGCAGAAACACTGCATGGCTCTATTCTGTTAACCTATATATCACTATATACGATCGATCAGTGATGATTCATCATCAACAATAATAGATAAAGAATTGTTTACCCAAATTTATTTGTCTTTTGACACTTATTCTGTTTTTAGGATCTTTAGGATCTTTTTTACGTTCATCAAATATTTCAAACTCATACTCATATTTTTTAGAGTCAATTAAGTGTTTAAAAAAAAAGAAGTATATACGAGTTCAGTTTATTGTTATCATATTATAGCTTATGCCATATATAGAATATATATAGAAATAATTATTTTGTGGATAAAAAGAATAATAGATGCCCGTAAAACCATGATAGAAAATAAAAATAATTATCTTGTATTATTGGAACCATCTGATCCCAACCAGACTCGGATGCTGCCGACATCTTGAAGAATTTGGCGCGACAACCTCAATTCAGTAAGTTCAGTAAGTAACCCTGTACTGCCCTCTCCCTTATCTGTATTTGATGTTAGGGTACAGCTTTGTTAGTACTGTAGTGTATTAATGATGCTGTGATGTGTATTATTTCATAATAATTAGCTGAATACACTATATGTGTGTAGTGATTGCCATCTGAGATCTGAGAGGGTGACGGGCATTCGTTTCTGGTCCACAGACTGAATACAGTGATAAAGCAGTGTTAATATCGTAAGTTGTTAGATTATGTTGGGTACAGGTTAGTTTTGGATGGTTAGGTTAGCCTAGATTGGGTTTAGTTAAATAGCTTAGCTAATATCTTACAGCAAATCTGTATCTGATTAAGCTCCCTTGCACCAAAAACCTTACAGAAGAAAACTTGTCAGGAAAATTCTGAAATAGTAGTGGTAAGCTCAAAAATAGTGTACATTTTGAGAACCTCTTTCTGCAAATTAACCAACATTTCATTGATTTAGTTAACATTAACATAGCTTAATTAAGGAGTTCCTGTACATGCGGTATGTCATCTAAGTGGAGTCGCCTGAGGAGGCAAAAGAGAAAATATGATTCCTACCTTCATGAAGGAGCTAGAGCTAGCAGCAGTAACGTAAGTCAGGATGATTCCTACCTTCATGAAGGAGCTAGCAGCAGTAACGTAGGTTAGGATTTTATTCAAGATGAATCTCTCAGCAGCTATATATATATAGTGGCTGTACTAGTAGTAGTACTAGCTCTAGTGATTCCTCTGATTCTGAAGTTGAGCCTGATGCTGTTCCTTCTGATTCAGTGACAAGTGAAAATGAAAGTTCTCAGAGCCTACTTAGAGACTGGGCCATTAATCACCAAATTAGCCATTTAGCCTTGAAAGGCCTCCTTAAAATCTTAAAATCTCAGTATGATCCACAGTTGCCATCAGACCCTCGTACGCTGTGTGAAACTCCTACAAATCTTTCGTATCAAACAAAGAAAATTTCAGGAGGTGAATATTTTCATTTTGGCATAACAAATTCTATCACTGAATTTCTTAAGACCATTTCTGATTTGAAAGTAAGGAAACTAACAACTATCTTCCTGAGAATAAATTGTGATGGTATTCCATTATTCAAAAGTTCAGGAAAACAATTCTGGCCCATTTTAGTGCAATTTTGCACTGATTATGACATAACCACATACTCAAAGCCTGTTCCAGTTGGTATATACTTGGGAAATTATAAACCAGGCAATGTAGAGGAGTATTTGGAGGATTTTATCAGCGAAATGTGTATATTGAAAGATGGCTATGAATTTGAGGGTGTTAAGTACTTGATAACCATTCAGTGTTTCATCTGTGATGCTCCTGCCCGTCAGTACTTAAAGTCAATAAAATCGCATTCAGGCTACAGCAGTTGTGAGAGGTGCCAACAACACGGAAAGTATGATAAGACTATTACCCTTCCTGAACTAAATGCCCCTTTAAGGACAGACTCAAATTTTGCATCAATGACAGATAGTGATCACCACAAGGGACCAAGTCCACTGCTGCAGCTTGATGTTGGTCTTGTATCATAATTTGTTTTAGACCCTATGCATTTAGTATATTTGGGAGTAATGAAAAAACTGTTAAATCTTTGGCTTAAAGGACCTCTACCAACTAGAATTGGATCCCAGAGTAAAGGAGCCATATCAAGAAAATTAGAAGAGATGTCAAAATATATGCCCAGTGAATTCAGTAGAAAACCAAGATCCCTGAATGAATTAGACAGGTATAAAGCCACTGAATTCAGAGCCTTTCTTTTGTATACTGGACCAGTTTGCCTAAAGAAAAATATTCATGAAAGCATGTATAAAAATTTTCTTTTACTAAGTGTTAGTATGCGCTTGCTTTCAGGAGACTTGAATTAAAAAAATTTACTAGCAGCAAACAAATATTTGAATGCATTTATAACACATTTTGGAAATTTGTTTGGGTCGAGACATCTTGTGTATAACATTCATAATCTTTGTCATTTAACTGATGATGTTAACAAATATGGACCTATTGATAGGTTCTCTGCTTTCCCATTTGAGAATTACCTTGGATCACTTAAAAGGCTTCTGAGAAAACCTAACTGTATCTTAAGTCAAGTAATTAATAGAGTATATGAACAGAAAAAATCCAAATCAGAAATGAAAAAAGTAAAATATCCATACACAGTATTACAGCACAGTAATGGCCCTGTTTTACAGGATGTTGCATGCAGTCAGTTCAGAGCATTGCACTTAGAGAAATTCTGCATTCGCCTGAACTCTGCTGACCAAGGCATAATGGTTAATAATCACGTTGGAAAAGTTGTGAACATTTTACAATATGAAAATGATCCAGACACATATATATTATATCACTTGTATGAACATTATGAAGATTTGTTTAACTACCCAGTGAAATCAGGATCTATTGGAATATATGTAGTTGCTGGTGAAAGTAAAACACAGAAAATTTGCTCATATAAAGATATCCAGAAAAAAATATTTACTCTTTCCTCATGAGGGGAATATTGCTGCATTGCCATTAATCCACTCAGTACATGCACAGTGAGCTAGGATATCAACATCATCATGACCATCATCACTGTTATCATTTTGTTTTACATGCTCATTTTTTCTTGGTTTTTGATTTGAGACATCAAAGTTGGTACGCCCACCCTAGCACCCGTACTGTTCCAGCTATCAGAAACATACAATTCCTATTTATTTTATTTTATTTGTGCACACTTCTCGAGCTAGGGAACCCTGCCATTGTGGAGCACCGTGTAGCTAGATATTTATTTTCTTAATTGTCCAGTTCATGAGAAGAAAAAAATTTGTCTCCTGTATCAGCAAAATATGAAAATTATTTACATCACTCCATCATCAGAATCTAAATTGTCTTCACCAATTGTTTCTCTGGCAACTTATAACAGGAATAATGGGTCGGTATGCAGTGGTTGTGTTTGATGAGGACAACGAAGTCAGTGTAGTGCCAAGTGTCTGGCTGACTGATGGAGATACCAAGTGCTATTGGCCTCCATTGCGGGACTCAAAGCTGTCAAAAGCCATAAAAACACTATATCCACCACAAGAACAATGGTCAAAATATACAGCAAGAGTTCTCTCCACAACTGGTAAGTTCTCAAGTTTGTCAAATTTGTCATTAATTTTGCACAGTTGCAAACTAACTAAAATTTACTAAAGAGAAAAAAATTATCCATAATGATGTATTTGTTCGTTTATTAAAGATGACTACAGCAAGGCTCAAAGAGCATCTCGGAGGGGAGAAAAGTATTCTGATGTTCAGAGTGAGGGGGAATATGGACGTGGCTGTAGGAGGTATGTAATATTAATAGAGACAATATTTGTTTAGTTAGAAATCTCTACTATATCCTCTAGCATCAACAAAGAAAATGTCAGGCTTCATGTATTACATATATTTATTTTTGATGTAGGTACCTTAGTATTTGCAGTATTTATATTACTTTGGTATACAAACAAAAACAATTAAGACCAGGAACTTATAAATTAAAATGCAAAAATAAGAAAAGTGGAACAATTTTTAGAGATCAATGAATACTTGATATCCTTATTAAATTTCCTCCAGGATTGAGAAAAGGCGGTTCACAAACTCTGAATCAGGCTCGAGTGATTCTATCAGTACTGTGGAGCTGACCCCAAAGAAAAAGAAAAAGCTGCCCCCACCGCCTGATGTAAGTGGCATTCCACCTCTTCAACATGCCAACGCTATTGTGGGTAGACCAGTTCATGTAGATGTGACTGCTGCCTCTACTTCAAAAACAAGACAACATCTAGATGATGCTAGTGATCCGCTTATGAAATCAAATGGTAATGCATTATAGTTCCTTGTCTGTGAGTGCATGCGAGATATTATAAACATTAGCTTTTTCACTAAACATCGTCAGTCAAACATTTTGTTTTATATATATATATATATATATATATATATATATATATATATATATATATATATATATATATATATATATATATATATATATATATATATATATATTTTTTTTTTTTTTTTTTTTTTTTTTTTTTTTTTTATTATTAATTTTTTTTTTTTTAAACGGTCATAGTGTATGGAACGTTTTGTTAAGTTGATACATATAGCATTTATTATTTTCCAGCAGTTACCTAATCTATTAGAGTCCATTCTCCTGAATTGCCACACATTGATGGATAAGTATTCTCATGTTATAATTTTTCAGATATGACTACAATGTTACGTGCTGTTGCTCGCTGTCAAACAGCAACTGAAGATTTATCAAAGAAAGTTAACGTACTAGACAAGAAACTAGACGATATACTTCAAAAGTTAAATAGCCTCAAGAATCAGGAGGCCCTATCAAAAACAGAAGATTTTTCTGCAATTAAGCCAGATTTGCCAATTAAAACTGTGGAAAACTTTGGGCAGCTAAATGAAAATCTGGATTCTGATCCTGATCTTCAAGAAATTATGGTAAGTGTATCAATTTGCCCTGCAGTGGATGTTCAATAATCCCACAACTGTAATCCCTGTATTTCTTAAGAGGCGATTTAAAGGGACGAAAAGTGAGGTTGGGAGTCCCCTCCTTGCATTTTATTCCTACATCCCATATGTCACATGGAGAAAACTATTGGCTGGGATCCCTGCTCTCTAGTTTCTTCATACACATGGGCTATGGGGCCACATGCCTCTAACTCTGCCTGCCTATTCCTGGCAACAGGATAATGGTTTATTGGTTATTTCTGTATGTATATGTATGTATGTATGTATTAATCTGTCAAATAAGCTGTATGTTAAGGTATGGTTATAATGATAAAAGTACATCATGTTTATAGACATCTTTATGTCATTGCCTATTCCATGAAAAGATGTTGCTATTAGTGTGTTATTTTGACAAATTTCAGTTGATAACTTTGGTTGTTTTTCTCTCTCTCTCTCTCTCTCTCTCTCTCTCTCTCTCTCTCTCTCTCTCTCTCTCTCTCTCTCTCTCTCTCTCTCTCTCTCTCTCTCTCTCTCTCTCTCTCTCTCTCTCTCTCTCTCTCTCTCTCTCTCTCTCTCTCTCTCTCTCTCTCTCTCTCTCTCTCTTTTCAGCACTGTCGCCTGCATCGCCTTGGTGGGACCAGTGTGAAATCATCGGTCAAGTACATGGTCGATACAATCCTCACAAATGACATGCAAACAAAATTCAATTGGGAAGGTCGCAGTGGTTGGAAATCAAAAAATAAGGAACAAAAGATCGGCTTAAAAAAATCTAAGATCTGTTCAATAATGACAAGTATGTTACATTAAACTTATTAATTATTGAACTGTTGTAGTAAATTCCATCATATTAAGGGATTCATTTCCATAATTTCTTTAAAGAAATATAAAAGTGCAATGATATTTATACTTCAAGGTGCGCTTGCTTCAGTCTCTCAAAAAGTAGACATAAACAGTGGATATATTGATGTATGGAAATATTTCCATAGTTACAGTAATGCTACTTTTTAGCCTAGTTGGGACAGTATTATACAATAAATACAAACACACAATTTAGATAGCAATATTGTATTTATTTATCTTTTTTTCCAGGAGCATTACTTAACAACACAAATTTCTCTACCACTGAAGATGAAATTGGTAGAACCATCATGGTCTACTTAAGGAATTCTTCAGATCGATGTGGGGGACGAAGTCGGCGTACTATTTAACTTGCAGCAGAGCAACGAGGACTCATAGCTCATCATAGCAATCATTGCTCAATATTTAAGAAATCATTTAGTTTATTTTTTTTATATACACTATTCTGGGAGAATTGTTATTTTTAAGTTTCTAAGGTTAAGGTTATTTTTTGCATTCACTACTCTGGCAGAATTGTTATTTTTAAGTTTCTAAGGTTAAGGGTTAAGGTTTATTTTTTGTATTCACTACTCTGGCAGAATTGTTATTTTTAATTTTCTAAGGTTAAGATTTAAGGTTTCTTAAGTTACATTTACATATTTTATTTTCAAATCCACCAGTTTTTGTTATATTTACTATTACTAGCAGGGTCTCTCTCTCTCTCTCTCTCTCTCTCTCTCTCTCTCTCTCTCTCTCTCTCTCTCTCTCTCTCTCTCTCTCTCTCTCTCTCTCTCTCTCTCTCTCTCTCTCTCTCTCTCTCTCTCTCTCTCTCTCTCTCAGATCCAACCTGTTCATAGATTAAATTTATATTAATTATAGAGTAATTTTGTCATCATAATCATCAGCAGGGACATTGTAATTTTTAAATGGCTGTGTAATTTTTAAATGGCTGTGATATGCGAGTCCATAATTTAGGATAAAGATTTTGTATTTTTTAATAAAAAAATAATCAAAAACATATTTTTTCTAACAATGCACCTTATATATATATATATATATATATATATATATATATATATATATATATATATATATATATATATATATATATATATATATATATATATATGTACCGAGTACAACGGGCCAACTATCATTACGGTGATTCCTTTGCGGAATCACCGGTAAATCCTCGTATTCTCGACGCTCGTTAAGATACCTTGTTATGGTTAGAGTAGGTACTACTAGCGAAAGAGGATGATGGAAAAAACGCGTGACGTCACTGGAACTGAGGATATATATACCGGTCTGGGCGGAAGGTCAGTGACTAGTGTTCCGTGACCCCGCTCCAGACAGCTGCCGAGAGGACCAGCAAAAGACTGTCTTTCGGTTGGTGTTTGACGAAGGCTGCATGTGGAGTTGCCTCTCAAACAAGGACGACGGCCAGAAGGACCCAGTGACTCTCAAACAATATTTGTGGCGTGAGTGTATTTTGGTCGTTTTTCCATCAGTTCCCTCACGTATAGTTAGGTAGGATAGAATAGGAATATTTGTGTTAAGGTATATGTTTATGTTTGTGTCGCTAAGGGTGGATAAGCATTTGTAAGAGCACCACCACGGATATAGCGAGTACTTTATTTATTTTATTCATCATTAAAGTTGTTCATTATTTTACTATATTCGTTTTCTGTTCGTAAACCAACTCTGACCCTCGGTACAGTGGTTGCAGCGGTGTAGATGCAAATTACGCATCAGCCCACGTTGTCCGGAGGACGCTACAGTGTGCTAGTTAAGTAGGTAATTAGCCCCCCTTCCAGTTAATTTTTTATTCCCTTACAGAGTAGTGATTAGTGATTGGTGATTAGAATAGTTACGTAGAGTTAATAGTGATGCATTGTTTTCTTTTTTTAAGTGTTAGTGATAGTGTTAGTGGACTAATACGCTTAAAGTCTCCTCTGCGGGCACCTGTCCCCAGATTGTTAAGTGAGTCGCGGTCTTCGGATCGCCGGGCGTCCTTCCCCCCTCCAATTAAATTTTAATTATGAATTCTCAGATAGACTTGTTAGGCGACTCGTGGTTTCCCCAGGAGGAAATAACAGAAGTGGGTGAACAAGCGCTTGGTGGAGCAATAAAACCAGAGTGTTCAGAAGTCGGTCATCACGATCAGAGGAAGATGGAGTCCTTTATTATTCTAAACAGAAAAGAGATAACACCTTGCTCGATTCGTTGGTGGTGCCCACGGTAATGAAACGGAAAGCCCATACTATGTTATTAAAATTTTAAAGTCGAATGAGTGTGACGCGGTAGTTAGGGATATTAACTTATACGTGAGGGCGACTATGGTGGTGCCAAATACACACTCCTCCACTTCGAGGGTGGACGAGGCAGTTACTACTACAACCATCATTACAACCACCCACCACCTCACTGTCAACGGCGACACAATCCACCGTGCCGCGGACAAGTTAACACTAGTTGTGGGTGATGGAGGTTCTATAGTCGACATGAGCGAGATCGTGTTTCCTTCCGAGGATGAGGATGACACGGAGGAACCACGCAGAGCCCGAAGGCCTGTGAGGAATTCCTAGAGGAGTGTTGAGAGGGAGAGATGGTAGTAAGTAGACCCCTGGGTGGTTAAAGGAAAGGTTACTGCCTATAAAAACTCTTTTGCAGCGGCGAGGAGATGCCGAACTGGTAAACTGGTCCCGCAGCTGAAGCAGAGATCACCGCAGTCCTGGGGGCTCTGTAGTGCCCAGGTAAAGGACTGGAAGTTCACCCCCCATGGATGAAGGCTTTGGTGAGACCCCGTCGAGGATCACCACCCTGCTCAGTTTGCCAGGACTGGTTGGGAGTTGGGTTCACCTATTCCGACCAGGAGGTCGAGTCACGTCTGACTCGGAAGTCTTGCATAGAGACAAGAAGAAAGAAGAAGAAGAAGAAGAAGACCGGTCCCGACTTATGTTGATAATATATAAACTCATGTTCTTACGAGTGTGAGAATACGAGGATTTATTTTTTTTTTAAAGAGGAAAGCCGTGTACCGAGTACAACGGGCCAACTATCATTACGGTGATTCCTTTGCGGAATCACCGGTAAATCCTCGTATTCTCGACGCTCGTTAAGATACCTTGTTATGGTTAGAGTAGGTACTACTAGCGAAAGAGGATGATGGAAAAAACGCGTGACGTCACTGGAACTGAGGATATATATACCGGTCTGGGCGGAAGGTCAGTGACTAGTGTTCCGTGACCCCGCTCCAGACAGCTGCCGAGAGGACCAGCAAAAGACTGTCTTTCGGTTGGTGTTTGACGAAGGCTGCATGTGGAGTTGCCTCTCAAACAAGGACGACGGCCAGAAGGACCCAGTGACTCTCAAACAATATTTGTGGCGTGAGTGTATTTTGGTCGTTTTTCCATCAGTTCCCTCACGTATAGTTAGGTAGGATAGAATAGGAATATTTGTGTTAAGGTATATGTTTATGTTTGTGTCGCTAAGGGTGGATAAGCATTTGTAAGAGCACCACCACGGATATAGCGAGTACTTTATTTATTTTATTCATCATTAAAGTTGTTCATTATTTTACTATATTCGTTTTCTGTTCGTAAACCAACGTCTGAGACTCGGTACATATATATATATATATATATATATATATATATATATATATATATATATATATATATATATATATATATATATATATATATATATATATATATTGGGCAATATCCAAACCGGTGAAACCGGTAAACCAGTGAAATTGGTCCGATTGCTGCCATACTATTAAGGCCCGATGCATGTTTGCCAGTATTGGCCAGACATAGATCCAGTATCGGGCCGATACATAAAGGTAATTGGTCCGATTGCTGCCATACTATTAAGGCCCGATGCAGGTTTGCCAGTATTGGCCCAACATTGATCCGTATCGGGCCGATACATGCCGGTAATTGGTCCAATTGGTGCCATACTATTAAGGCCCGATGCAGGTTTGCCAGTATTGGCCCAACATTGATCCATATTGGGCCGATACATGCCGGTAATTGGACCGATTGCTGCCATACTAACATTGATCCGACATTGGCCCAACATTGATCCGACATTGGCCCAACATAGATCCAGTATTGGGCCGATACATGCCTGGGTGCAAACGGATAATGGATCTAAATTGGGCCAGTGCTGGCAGCCAAGATGTACAGCATTGGCCCAATACATGTAATGCCGGAATGCCAGCATTGGCCCATTCAATCCATGTTTGCTGGGTAGATATTAAATGAGAAAGAAAATAGATCATGTTTTTTTTTTTTTGTGTGTGTCTGTCTATCTGTCTGTCTGTTTGTCTGTCAGACAAACAGACAGATAGACAGACAAAAAAAAAAAAAAACATGATCAATTTTCTTTCTCACTTAATATATATCTATCAGAGAGAGAGAGAGAGAGAGAGAGATAACCGTTATTACGTAACCCCACACCCCCACCCAACCATAAACATTAATTCTTGTCTTTTGTCGTGTAAATATTAGTCGTACAGAAAAAATGCACTAATACTAAATGATGTGATTTTAAAAGTTCTATCTATTCATGTAATTTAATCTAAATATACGCCAAAAAGTTTGTAAGAAAAATGTTTTTTTCAGTATTTATAAACCGGTTACGTGTTTTGATGATTGAAAACATAAAAAACATAATTTAGTTGAGAAAAAAAGTCTAAAAACATTAGTTATCTATATGTCTGTACACATTTTCACAAACTCAGTCACACACACACACATACACAGACATACAGACCGACATATAGACACACACACACACACACACACACACACACAAAAATATAATATCTATTTCCATTCCTATCTAATATCTATCTATCTATCTATCTATCTTTAAGATATCTATATATCTATCTTTAAGATAGATATATAGATATTAGATAGGAAAGGAAATAGATATTATGTTTGTGTGTGTGTGTGTCTGTCTGTCGGTCTGTCTGTCTGTGTATGTGTGTGTGACCGAGTTTGTGAAAGTGTGTACACTGTACAGACATGTAGATAACTAATTTTTATAGATTTTGTTTCTCAACTAAATTATGTTTTTTTATGTTTTCAAGCCTCAAAACACGTAACCGGTATATAAATAATGAAAAAAAAAAAAAAAAAAACTTGAGAAGCATTGTATTTGATTTAACTTTAACTATATCTTATGTTTTTATTTAATTTTAACTTTATCTTTAATAATGTTTATGGGTATTATTATTAAGTCAGAGAAATTCCTCTCAGTTTGAATACACTGCATGTCTGAAACTGTGAAACAAGTTGTTTAGGTGGATTGTGTATAAATTCATTAATGTTTTCTATGATTGGTATTAATTAAGGTAATTTTTTTAAGGCCTTTTAACCTTTTAATTAAATAACAGGTACATTTGATTTAGTCTATGATTTGATATAAATTTGGTTTAAATTAAAATAAATGAACAAACGTTTTTTTAAAGTTTTTTCACCTTTCCTTAATTCAGTAGGTTTTGAAAGCTAACTAGCTAAGTTATCCTAAGAAATTCTTTCTAAATTATAAAGACTATAAACAGAATATGGGGAACTAAAATAAAATATTTGAGAGCCGTTTGGGAACCGGAAGACCGGCTCTTTGGAGTGAACGAGAACGAAAGACTCGGTTCTCGGAAAAGAGCCGGAACGCCCATCACTAACGTGGACACTGTAGTAAGAAGTGTTCGATAGTCTCCTAAATGTTCCTGCACCACGGGTAGTGTGGGTCAGGGGACAGACGCAAGTAGTAACGGGAGCTTGTGAACGAATCGGTTCTTTCAGATGAACGAGAAGAGCCGGATCTTTCTTGAGAGCCGTTTGAGATTTTTTTGAGAGCCGTTATTTTTTTTTTCTAGTTTTTCCATATTTTTGCTATTTTCTAACAAAATGCAAAAATTACCGATTGTTAATAATTATGGTAATGATAATAATAATAATACTTACGAGAATGAAGCCTATTCATAGAAATTATATAGTAAAATCGTTAAGTTACCCCTTCAGGTTAACAAAGAAAACTGTATTTCCAAGGGCTTTGCCCTTTAGCAAAGAAGGGTAACTCAACACATAAAACACATATATATGAATAATTCAGAAAATATATGGTGTATATGGCAGGCCAATGATGTGGAATGTACACTACAATATTCCCTACAACATATCGGTAAATGAAGACAATCTGATAATATTAAGAGGTAAAATTAAATTATAGAACTCGTCTCAAAACAGTGTACTAGTTATACAAACCAAGTATATTTTTTTCCATAGTTAATTTTTTAACACAAAACTGATTTTCTCATTATAGCTCGAGAACCATAAGGTATACGTACAATGACTACGAATAGACAAAGAGTGAATAGGAACCAAACTTTCTGTTGCAACATTTAAAAATGAAATTACTCTTTATATAATGAAGGAAATTTTATTTTCATAACCTGTGAGTAAAATTAAAACATTAACTACACAAGCTGATACGCCTTTTAAAATTATTTAAATGATTATAGGTGCATTTTTTCTGTCAAACTAATCGTTAAGGTTTTTTCCTTATAACTCGAAAACTATGAAATTGACGTAAAATGATTAGGAGTAATTAGGGAAATTAAATTAAACAAGCTTTCTTATCATTCTATTGAAAATTAAACTCAATGATAAATGACCATCGAAATTTTTTTTTCCCTAAACTATTAACGTTATTCAAAATCAGATTACACCAGCTGAAAGGCCTTTTGAAGGTAAGACAGAAACTATTGAACATAATTTTTGTCAAACTAGTATTTAACGTTTTGTTTTGTAGAAACGAAAACTATGGAGTTTACGTCAAAAAATCTGCGAATAATTAAAGTAAGGAAAAAAAAAAAAATTTGGGGGGGACCATCAGAACACGTAAACAGTTAAATAAATGATGAAGTTAAAAAAAAAAAAAAATTTGGCGTAAATTTAGATTAAATTACATGATTTGATAGAACTTTTAAAATTACATCAATTAGCATAAGTGCATTTTTTCTGTACGACAAATATTTACGCGACAAAAGACAAGTTAACCACGTTGAAAATTTGAGGGGTCACAGGGTGGTAGGTTACGTAATACGTATATTACGTAACAGTCAACCACCAGCAGTTCCCGCGCGCGCGCTCGCTCTCTCTCTCTCTCTCTCTCTCTCTCTCTCTCTCTCTCTCTCTCTCTCTCTCTCTCTCTCTCTCTCTCTCTCTCTCTCTCATATAGAAATGTTAAATAAGAAAAAAAATAGATAGTGTGTGTGTGTGTGTGTGTGTGTGTGTGTGTGTGTGTGTGTGTGTGTGTGTGTGTGTGTGACCATGAACGAAAAATTGTCTAAGTCTCTCTCTCTCTCTCTCCTCTCTCTCTCTCTCTCTCTCTCTCTCTCTCTCTCTCTCTCTCTCTCTCTCTCTCTCTCTCTCTCTCTCTCTCTCTCTCTCTCTCTCTCTCTCTGATAGATATATATTAAATGAGAAAGAAAATAGATCATATGTTTGTGTGTGTGTGTGTGTGTGTGTCTGTCTGTCTATCTGTCTGTCTGTTTGTCTGTCTGTCAGACAGACAAACAGACAGACAGATAGACAGACACACACACACACACACACACACACGAAAAAAACACAAAAAAACATGATCTATTTTCTTTCTCATTTAATATCTATCTATCAGAGAGAGAGAGAGAGAGAAAGAGAGAGAGAGAGAGAGAGAGAGAGAGAGAGAGAGAGAGAGAGAGAGAGAGAGAGAGAGAGAGAGAGAGAGAAGAGAGAGAGAGAGAGAGAGAAAGAGAGATAACCGTTATTACGTAACCCCACACCCCCACCCAACCATAAACATTAAAAGCGTTTACATGTGTCGCATATTCTTGTCCTTTGTCGTGTAAATATTAGTCGTACAGAAAAAATGCACTAATACTAAATGATGTGATTTTAAAAGTTCTATCTATTCATGTAATTTAATCTAAATATACACCAAAAAGTTTGTAAGAAAATTTATTTTTCAGTATTTATAAACCGGTTACGTGTTTTGATGGTTGAAAACATAAAAAACATAATTTAGTTGAGAAACAAAGTCTAAAAACACTAGTTATCTATATGTCTGTACACAGTTTCACAAACTCAGTCACACACACATACACAGACATACAGACCGACAGATAGACACACACACACACACACACAAATATAATATCTATTTCCATTCTTATCTAATATCTATCTATCTATCTATCTTTAAGATATCTATATATCTATCTTTAAGATAGATATATAGATATTAGATAGGAAAGGAAATATATATTATGTTTGTGTGTGTGTGTTAGTGATGGGCGCTTTGTGAACGAGTCGGTTCTTAGAGCCGGCTCTTCCAGGTGAACGAGAAGAGCCGGATCTTTCTCGAGAGCCGTTTGAGATTTTTTTGAGAGCCGTTAATTTTTTTTTTCTAGTTTTTCCATATTTTTGCTATTTTCTAACAAAATGCAAAAATTACCGATTGTTAATAATTATAGTAATGATAATAATAATAATACTTACGAGAATGAAGCCTATTCATAGAAACTATATAGTAAAATATTTAAGTTACCCCTTCAAGTTAACAAAGAAAACTATTTCCAAGGGCTTTGGTCTCTAGCAAAGAGGGGTAACTCAACACATAAAACACATATATATGAATAATTCAGAAAATATATGGTGTATATGGCAGGCCAATGATGTGGAATGTACACTATAATATTCCCTACAACATATCGGTAAATGCAGACAATCTGATAATATTAAGAGGTCAAATTAAATTAAAGAACTCGTCTCAAAATAGTGTACTTATTGTAAAAATCAAGTATATTTTTTTCCATAGTTAATTTTTTAACACAAAACTCATTTTCTCATTATAGCTCGAGAACCATAAGGTGTACGTACAATGACTACGAATAGACAAAGAGTGAATAGGAATCCAACTTTCTGTTACAACATTTAAAAATGAAATTACTCTTTATATAATGAAGGAAATTATTTTTTTCATAACCTGTGAGTAAAATTTAAAAAAATAACTACACTAGCTGATACGCCTTTTAAAATTATTTAAATGATTATAGGTGCATTTTTTCTGTCAAACTAATCGTTAAGGTTTTTTCCTTATAACTCGAAAACTATGAAATTGACGTAAAATGATTAGGAGTAATTAGGGAAGTTAAATGAAACAAGCTTTCTTTTCATTCTATTGAAAATGAAACTCAATGATAAATGACCATCGAAATTTTTTTTCTTAACTATTAGCGTTATTCAAAATCAGACTACACCAGCTGAAAGGCCTTTTGAAGGTAAGAAAATAACTATTTAACATAATTTTTGTCAAACTAATATTTAACATTTCGTTTTGTAAAAACGAAAACTATGGAGTTTAAGTCAAAAAATCTGCGAATAATTAAAATAAGGAATTAAATATATATATTTTTTGGACCATCAGAACATGTAAACAGTTTATAAATAATGAAAACATTAAAAAAAAAAAGTTTTTGGCGTAAATTTAGATTAAATTACATGATTTGATAGAACTTTTAAAATTACATCAATTAGCATAAGTGCATTTTTTCTGTACGACTAATATTTACGCGATAAAAGACAAGTTAACTACGTTGATAATTTGAGGGGTGGTAGGGTACCCCACCACACCTCAAACTCGCATTACGTAACAGTCAACCGCCAATTGTTCTCTCTCTCTCTCTCTCTCTCTCTCTCTCTCTCTCTCTCCCTCTCTCTCTCTCTCTCTCTCTCTCTCTCTCTCTCTCTCTCTCTCTCTCTCTCTCTCTCTCTCATATAGAAATGTTGAATAAGAAAAAAAAAAAGATAGTATGTGTGTGTGTGTGTGTGTGTGTGTGTGTGTGTGTGTGTGTGTGTGTGTGTGTGTGTGACCATGAATGAAAAATTGTCTAAGTCTCTCTCTCTCTCTCTCTCTCTCTCTCTCTCTCTCTCTCTCTCTCTCTCTCTCCTCTCTCTCTCTCTCTCTCTCTGATAGATATATATTGAATGAGAAAGAAAATAGATCATGTTTTTTTATTGTGTGTGTGTGTGTGTGTGTGTGTGTGTGTGTGTGTGTGTGTGTGTGTGTGTGTGTGTGTGTGTGTGTGTGTGTGTTCTGTCTGTCTGTCTATCTGTCTGTCTGTTTGTCTGTCTGACAGACAGACAGATAGACAGACACACACACACAAAACAAAAAAAAACAAAAAAAAACATGATCTATTTTCTTTCTCATTTAATATATATCTATCAGAGAGAGAGAGAGAGAGAGAGAGAGAGAGAGAGAGAGAGAGAGAGAGAGAGAGAGAGAGAGAGAGAGAGAGAGAGAGAGAGAGAGAGAGAGAGAGAGAGAGAGAGAGAGAGAGAGAGAGAGAGAGAGAGAGAGAGAGAGAGAGAGAGAGAGAGAGAGAGAGAGAGAGAGAGAGAGAGAGAGAGAGAGAGAGAGAGAGAGAGAGAGAGAGATAACCGTTATTACGTAACCCCACACCCCCACCCAACCATAAACATTAATTCTTGTCTTTTGTCGTGTAAATATTAGTCATACAGAAAAAATGCACTAATACTAAATGATGTGATTTTAAAAGTTCTATCTATTTATATAATTTAATCTAAATATACGCCAAAAAGTTTGTAAGAAAAATGTATTTTTCAGTATTTATAAACCGGTTACGTGTTTTGATGGTTGAAAACATAAAAAACATAATTTAGTTGAGAAACAAAGTCTAAAAACATTAGTTATCTATATGTCTGTACACAGTTTCACATACTCAGTCACACACACATACACAGACATACAGACCGACAGATAGACACACACACACACACACACACACACACACACACACACACACATATAATATCTATTTCCATTCCTATCTAATATCTATCTATCTATATATCTATCTTTAAGATATCTATATACCTATCTTTAAGATAGATATATTGATATTAGATAGGAAAGGAAATAGATATTATGTTTGTGTGTGTGTGTCTGTCTGTCTGTCGGTCTGTCTGTCTGTGTATGTGTGTGTGACCGAGTTTGTGAAAGTGTGTACACTGTACAGACATGTAGATAACAAATTTTTATAGACTTTGTTTCTCAACTAAATTATGTTTTTTATGTTTTCAAGCCTCAAAACACGTAACCGGTATATAAATAATGAAAAAAAAAAATAATGAAAACTTGAGAAGCATTGTATTTGATTTAACTTTAAGTATATCTTATGTTTTAATTTTAACTTTATCTTTAATAATGTTTATGGGTATTATTATTAAGTCAGAGAAATTCCTCTCAGTTTGAATACACTGCATGTCTGAAACTGTGAAACAAGTTGTTTAGGTGGATTGTGTATAAATTCATTAATGTTTTCTATGAGTGGTATTAATTAAGGTAATTTTTTTAAGGCTTTTTAACCTTCTAATTAAATAACAGGTACATTTGATTTAGTCTATGATTTGATATAAATTTGGTTTAAATTAAAATAAATGAACAAACGTTTTTTTAAAGATTTTTCACCTTTCCTTAATTCAGTAGGTTTTGAAAGCTAACTAGCCAAGTTATCCTAAGAAATTCTTTCTAAATTATAAAGACTATAAACAGAATATGGGGAACTAAAATAAAATATTTGAGAGCCGTTTGGGAGCCGGAAGAGCCGGCTCTTTGGAGTGAACGAGAACGAAAGACTCGGTTCTCGGAAAAGAGCCGGAACGCCCATCACTAATGGGAACGGAACAGGCCAGTCCAAGGAATGACCATCCCGTGCTGCCTGTTCCTATAAGGTGCAAGGGGTTGTTTGATAATTTGGCTTGTAGCCTCTATGTACAATTTTGCGGTTTAATCGCTGATCTCAAACATCCCTTCACCATTATCTTTCTGTGTAAGTATTTTAAATAATTACCGACATGGCAACTCATCCATGCCTTGGCTCAAAAAAATAATTCTGGCAGACAGGCACATCAGTGTTCACTATTCACTGTTCAGTGATCTATCAGCAGTAGAAGAGGTAGTGCGTGTGTGTCTCAGCCTTAGCCCGCTTTTCATCCGATTAATACCATTTATCTTTTGTATCGTTCAATTCCTCTTGGTGACAATGGGGCTCAAGCCTAACATCTTCAAGGCGACCATCGCCTCTAAAAGTGTCACTACATCAAGCTGGTTTTTGCGTCAATGCAATACATTAGACAATAGACAGGCATCTCTGAATAGTGTACAGCGCTGTACACTATTCAGAGATTCAGAGACTATACAGAAGAAATGTAACAAGCAAGCTTCACCCACCGCGCGGTGGGTGAAACTTGCTTGTCACACTTCTTCGCTTTTCATATGATTGCAGTAAAAGCCAGTTAAAGTATCTATCAAGACCTTGAGGGTAATAATTAACACAGTTAAGTAGAGCATCAGGACTGTTATCCAGAAAAAATATAGCAAAGTAGTCCACACTTACTTGAAAATGTGCCTGTAACGACAGTGAACCGTTATATTGGTATAACTTTAAAGACAGCCAGATAAAATTCATATTACTTTTGATAAAAAGTAAAGGACCTTGGAAAATATGCGGGCGATTAATTCTTTTGTTATCAGATCTTGCCACACATGTTACACTTTTCAGCTTGGTAAAAATAGTTGAATCATATTGGTTGTGTAATTAGATAGACAGTGGTTGCGCAACGTGGAGTGAGACTTCTGCCTTGCCCTTTCGTTGGGAATCCACACCGGAAAGCACACACAGTCACGCAAGTCACACTATATATATACACACACACACACTCACACTGCTCGGTAGGTCAGTGGATAACGTCTTGGTCTATCACTCGGCAAGATGAGGTTCGCGCCTCGCTCAAGGTGCAGTGTCTTCATTGATGATCGAACAGTTATTGTCCATGTGCAAGAGGATGGGATGTGGAGTGTAGTGTGTGAAAGGTCACAGGCTATAATGACCTCTACGGGAGGGTGATGCTGGCTATCACAAGTCCAGCAGGCGTCATCCTCAAGACCACACACACACAGTCCTCTCAGTGTGATGGATGAAGGGGATGAGACAGGAATTACATGCTAAGAATCATGCATGGCCACACAACCTTCTGTACAATTATACTCTACCTCTATTAGTATATCCCTGTGTTAGTCGTTATTCACATTCATCCCTTTGGTCATCAGTTTTGCTATCATGTTGTGCCATGTAAATGTAATTATCACCCTGACCCCTCACCCCTATGACCACCAGCTTCAATTTTAGCTACGTCAGCTTGCTGGCCGCCTTGCTTAGTTGCTTATCAGCATGCGCGGGCAGCGCGGCCAGAGGCAGATACATCTCGTGGCTTCTCGCATGAGGACTTGCATTAAGGCCCCCACACACTATCATGCATGCATGCGCATTCATGCATGATTCACAAACACGTCAATCACTGGTTTTGGCCACACAGTCACTCATGAGTGCACATGCATCAGTTGGCGCGCGTCACTCAGTCGATCAAGATGAGTAGGGAAGCTGCTTGCGTTGCCATTAGATTAGCTTTATATAGATTCAACCTACCTCTGATAAATTTACTAGTTTCTAGTTTGATCTCAAACTTATAATCTAGAATATCATACAGAAAATAGTCTGTTATGGCTACCAACCCTATACCTAGGCGCGGGTTTATTTTATTTATTCCATTTTTGTCGCCATATACAAACACTACTCACTTTATATATATATATATATATATATATATATATATATATATAAATACTTACTCTATGAATAGATTAACACAACATATTAGCAGCCATTATGTAGTTATTTAATAACATTATCTGAAAAAGGGTCAAGCAGGTGTACCAACCCAATGTTTTCAAAATTACTCACTATTAAAATCAAGTTAATTATTCAATAGATAACTAATGACACTATTTTGTTATTATATATGAATAAAATAATGACTAAAGAATGTATGAGTGATGATTAAATAGCGTTATCTTGCTAAATAAAGTGATATTGTTGAGGTTTATCATAATTACATGTAATTATTTAGATTTCCATTATATATTCTCTTAATTATATTATATATTTAGTCATTCTTAATCTTCCTTGTAACCGTAGCACGGGTTGCATTCGGGTCTATCTCCTATAGTTTTTCTACTAATATATTGTATTATTCTCCTTTCAAGTTTCTATTTTTATATTCCTCATTTTTAATTTTCCACAATGCTGGGAAACTTCTATAAAGTTCAAAAAATTCACGCCAAAATGCCTGCGTTTCCTGAGTGCTCACCATGGCTGGTGGTGGAAGACTGACGGCAGACGGTTTGCTCATTCATCGCCACACACTGTCATGCAAGCATGTGCAACCGTCATGATTGACGGTTAAAAATCAAACAGTGTCGGACCTTCATCATGCATCTTAAATCGCATGCGCATGCCTTCAGTCATCGCCACGCATGCGCAAACACCATGATTGCGTATGCATGCATGATAGTGTGTGGGGGCCTTTAGACGTACTACGTACCAGTGTACTTAACTAACTCAGCTCTCGTACTCTTGTCACATAATAACTTGCGTGTGTAAGTAGAGGACAGACTAAGTGAATGGATAACAATTTTCAGCCACAAACTGTTGGTAGCGTAAAGACAACGTCAAGGACAGAACAGACAATTGTGTACGTGACCAGTACATGTAATGGCAGCTCTACCTTAAACACACAAAATCCTGTTGTATATACCTTGACCACTTCCCGTCAGTGTTCAGTTTTGGCTCGCTTGGCCTCTTGTTACGTCTTCCTAGTTCTTGCTGTGCTGCCGCGCCCCACCTCGTGTGTATCATTTCGGTGCATTTTCTCTCACTCACAGACTCATCAGTGACTCCGCTCCGTGGCCTAGTGTTGTCTGTCTCAAGGCCTTCCTGCTTCTCGCACTTCTACCTCTGTGTGGCTGATCCCTTCCTTTCAATCCTTGTCTCGTGTGCTGGTGGTGTGGTGCCTTCCTGTACTTTACTTTACTTTACTTTGGGTGGGATAGACAATGGCTGTGAGTTACATTAAGGTTCAGCAAAGTAAGTTGTTAGCTTGACCTTGGGCTGTGGCCACCCACCCCCAACCCTGCTGGCTAGTGCGTGCTGCGTGATTGTCCGCTGGTGCTACTGCTACCCCCCTCTCCCTCCTCTCGACCTCAACCCAACACCCTCTCGCCCTTTCCTACTACGCGCTCCCCCGCCTAGTTCTGAGAAGGATCCCTCTTTTTTTTTTTTTTAATCTTGTTACCCTGATATCGCGGTCTACTCGTCTCATTTGTCATTCACGCCTTATCTCTAATGTCACCTGCCTCGTCTAATCAGCTATCACCATCACACCAAGTAACTGCCGCTCCCCTGTCAGTGGGTGCCTCACCAAGTTTCTCTTGCTTTCACCTCACAACCACAAATACACCTGCAGGAGGTAACATCTGATTCTAAATATAAAATGTTCATCTTCATCAAGAGAGTTATAGTTGAAGGTATGTGACGCACCCTTTCCTTTGAGGCAGAAAAGGTGCATTGCTTTCACGGCCGTACTAACAACGTAACGTAACATCATCTTAGAAGGAGTTGCCTTGAAGAACCATTTCTTTCTCCGTTACCACAGGACTTTTTCACCATTTATTCAGACTCATTCGTGAGTTCTACACATTTGTCAGCGAACATTGACTGCTTATTCTTTCTTACACATCAAAACTGTTTTACGGTCCACATTGCGGCGTCAGGCTGCTGCTTGAGCAGGCCTAATTTTTCTTGATATCGAAAATTCGTTCGCCGGTTCTGATTTTTTACCTTTGCTCATAGGCGTAGTTTCTCATTGATCATTGGCACACGCAGAAGTTGGTACGATTTCGGATTATTTTATTAATATTGTTCCAGAAAGTTCCCTTAACAGTAACCTAACCTGACATCATCATTACGGTGTGGCCTGACAATGTGATATGATGTTTAGTGTTGTGTTGATGTATATTGTAGTGATGATGTATCCTCATGCTGCTATTATGGTGCATATTTACAGTGATGATGGTTTTCATTACAGGCTGATGCACGGAGCACCATAAAGTTTGACGAGCAGCATGGCAACAAAATTTATGGTAAGTCTCCCCCTTGAGCCACAGAGGCAATGTGGGCACAGCAGGGAGCCAGGAACAAGTTAGTCTGCTCTTGTATTACTTATGGAATGACGGTCAGAGAGGGCTTATGGCAGAAAGTTAGATGCAGGAGTAGTGTCCTGCAGGGATGTTGGGATGGTAAGGGTGAAAATGTTTGCCAAACTTAACAATATAACTTCTTTCTTTATTTCCTTCTTTTTTCTTACGTTATAAGGGCATGGTGAATGTCTTGTTCTTATAATGCCTCCTTGTTTCAGGACGACAACCCCGGCCAATGTCCAGTATGCTTCATATTTTTTGACGACACTGAGCAGAGGCCTCGCAACCTTCCCTGTGGACACACGTTTTGCACGATGTGCATTAATCAACTCAGGAGGCCATCACGAATGATGCAAAATATCGTGATGTGCCCCACCTGCCGCTCCACACACAACGTACCAAGAGCAGGCAATTTTCCTATTTGCTATTCTCTTGAAGCCGTTATAATGAGCATGAGGAATGTAAATGTATCAGGATCTAAGCCATCTGAACCCGGAAAACCAACCGGTGAGTCATTATAATACCAGTGTTACTTGACTGACTGTCACACCCCCACCATTACGATACCAGCGTTACTTGACTAACTGACTGGGTAAATCTACATAACTACTGCTCGGACGATATTGATATAAATATGAAGTGGTACATACTATACATAGTGTACTCAACACATATGTGAAGGTTTTAGTCGGTGCTCGTTAATATAATCAAACATAGGCTATATATGGTAATCCGGAGAAAAAAATTCAAGGGTGAAATGCGTAACTTTTGGGTAATAAAACATACAAAGCTTATATAACCTAACCTAACCGAACCTAATCAAACTTTAAATAACCTAATCTAACCTTAACCTTAACCTAACCATAACCTACCATAACATAATTAACCTAATATAACTTCAAAGACGCTTTGCGAGGTAAATCATAACGAACACCGCCTGTTACCTTCACAGATGTGTTGAGTACACTATGTATAGTATGTACCACTTCATATTTATATCAATATCGTCCGAGCAGTAGTTATGCAGAAATACCACTGACGGTCCCTCATACCAGTGTTGTCTGTCTCATCCACATCAAGGTTCACTTATTTACCCTGAACATATGTGCAGCCTGCAACAATATTATCTTTATTTCGAACACCTTTGTGGTCCCCAAACATGAAATTTTTAACAAAATTACACAAGCGTCATAATGTCCTGCTAGGTTTCTTTTAAAGATTGTTCTCTACTGTCAACTGTCAACAATGTACTCAAGACTCAAAGCTACACTTTGAAGTATTACGTAAAAAAAAAAAAAAAATGGTGCTAGTTTTCAGCTAAAATGTTACTGCCTTCATGTCATTATATTAGTTACATAAATGTTTGAATTTTCTGGTTGACTCACGTTTCACTTACTTTCTTGAATCGTAACTTGCTAGGTTTGTTCCCATATTGTTAACTGAGTCTGATCACCACTCAAGGAGTAACAACAAAAAGGTTATGTGGTGTGTTGTGGCAAGTTGAAGTAATAGCATCACAGTTATATATATATATATATATATATATATATATATATATATATATATATATATATATATATATATATATAATATATATTTATATATATATATATATATATATATATATATATATATATATATATATATATATATATATATGTAAGATAAGATAATCTTTATGGTCAAATACAATAATACAATTTGAAAAATTTCTTGCCTAGGGCTTATCAGTTTAAAAAATAAAAGATACTTCATAACAAAAATACATTTGCATAACATTACAGGCTATTTGCACACAATCCAAGCATCATTTATAATTTTTGTCCTAAAAATTAAAATGTTCCTAAAAATTTTAATGTTTCTAAAAAAATGGTTAAAAAGTTTCACATTTTGTGATGTAAATTATTTTATAAAAACCTATCAGTTTGTTGGTGTGGCAGAGTAAGTCTTTTTCCTGATCATAAAAATACATAGTTACCGTGGAGTGGGTGTTTATCAGCCATTATCTGTTTTACCATTTGGATTACATCTTAATTATACAAATCATCCAGGGAAGTCACTTTTGTCTAGTTTACATGCTGTCCTAACTATCTTACCATACCATATTGCAATAGAGGAACTTAACCCAGATTCAATTGCAGATTTATAGAATAGGTCCATGATAGTGTTGTTTATTTATAGATTTGAGTATCTTCATGAAGTGTAGCCTTTGTTGACTTTTTATACACCATATGTGTGTATTATGGCTCCCTGTCAGCTGGTCATTTATTATTACACCAAGATACTTATACTGGGTGATTCTCCAAACCAGGTCATGGTTAATAACAACCTTGTCTGGTGCGTACTTATTCTTTCTAAAATCAAAATAATTTCTTAGGTCTTTTTAACATTGAGTTCTAGGTAGTTAGAGTGATACCTTGCAGTGGTCATTTACTTGAGCAAGATAATTACTGAATTATTTCTGAAAATTTTACTTAACACTACAGTATCGTCAACATATTTCATAATTAAACATGAACCATAATGACTTACACAGTCATTAGTATTTTGAGTACACATAATTGGGACTAGAACACATCCCTTTTGTACACCAGTATTAGTACATGTCACATTTGATTTAATATTATTTAGTTTGGTATATTGAGGCCTACCTAATAGATTACTATGCATCCAAGAAACAAATCTACTATTTACATTAATTTGCAATAATTTATTCATGAAAATATGTGGCTGTACAGTGTTAATCCCACTGCTAAAACCAACGTGCAATAACCTAACTTGGGAATTTGTTTTATTTAGATGTTGACTGACATCATGGATTAGCTTTACCATGTGTCTTGCACACTTTTACCTTCACAATATTCTAATTGTAACGGATCTCGTAAATGGTTCACCTGAGTACAAAGATGGTGCTTAACTATGTACTCCAGACATTTCATAATAAGGGAGGTCAAAGTAATAGGCCTAGTCATTTTTAATTTTAGGAAATTTGATATTCGGGATTGGAACGATTTCTGACACCATCCAGATGATTGGAACAATGATTCTTGAAGTAATACCAGTATTGGCTTTGCAAGTTGGTCTGAGAACCCTTGCACTGATTTGGCCTGGACCACATGCCTTACCACACTTTATATGCTTTATAAATTGCACTTCTTCATCACAACACAATAAGGTTGGTTCATCATTCATCACTTTAAAATCATGTCAATCAAACCTTGCGTAAATTAATTTCAATAGTTTATATATGTTTGGTCAATAGTATGTTCTGGTGCAGAACATTTTGTGTTATAACCACTCAAAACTTTGATGCCTTTCCATGCATCCTCTGGTTGATTTGTTCTTAAAAGATGTTCAACTTTGTCTTAAAACACTCTTCTCTCTTCTGTAATTTTGGATTTTAATTGTCTTTACAAAGTTTTCAATTGATTACGGTCACCTGTGTGATATATTCTATTCTTTTCATTTATATACCCTTTTATGTCTTTAGTCATCCACGGTTTATTAATAGGGTATTGTTTTAGTTCTCTAGTTGGCATAGGCATATTTACACAGAATTGTACATACAAATTGCTCAATCCTAATTAATGCACCTCAGTGGTGCAGTGGTTAGCATGTCTGACTATGAATCCGCTGGCCTGAGTTCGATCCTGGACAAAGGCAGTCAGCGCACAGCTCACCCAGCTGTTCATCCTCCTAAATGGGTTGGTAGATAAATGGGTACCTAGGGTAACCTGGGGCAGATAAACTGTTGAATGTCGGATATCATAGTGGCCCTGTGTCCCAGTGTAACGGATTTCCACCATAGGCTCAAAGGCCTATGTGACGGGACACGAGTGCCTCAGCTACACACAGTTACAGCGTGTGCCCACACTTTACCTTACATACGAAGTAATCACATCTACATTTGCATTGATATCACATTTCTGGTCATATCCGTGCACTCAAAACTTCCCTGCAAGCTCATTACAATTTTTTCATTCCATTCCCTGACCACTTTTTTTACTCTTCACTTTTTATTTTCTGTTCATACAGTGTATCATGTTATGAATAGATTCCCCAGTTTTGGTATCAGTAAGGCTCGATAGCCAATTTTTACATTGCAGTATAGTTTGTCTAAGGAGTTGTTTCCACACGTGGGTATTTTAACGCATTGTTCGTATGTTGAAACTTAACGGCCAGAATCACATTTGTTAAAGTCAACTAGGATTAGATTTATACAATTTGTGTTACTAATTTCCCAATTGTTGACACAGTTTTGCTACTTTTTACTTGCCACTTTCACATCTGCTGACATTATGATGTAAAATACACTGACGTACACATTATTCAATTCTCTCCTGAAATAAGAAAGGTCAGCATTATACTACAAGGTAGGTACTCAACGTCGTCACTGTAGTACTTCTCCTTGACTGTCACTTGACTGCACCATTGTTCATTTACGTAGCATCCCACTCCACCGTGCTTAACTAGGTCCTTTCTCTCCCACCTAACAAACTTGAATGCGTCCATGTCATAGTTACTGTCCGGATCATTTTCCTGAAGCCAGTTTTCTGAGAGCCCAATTTATGCACTTTCTCTGTACTCGTGTAGGAACTTACAATTTATTGCCAGTTCATCTATCTTGTTCTGAATTGATGTTGCTAAAAATAATATTTCTTTTGTATGAAGTAAGAATTATTATTATCATTATTATTATTATGTTTTTTTTCTTCTATATGATGATTATATTGGATATTACAATAGAGATATAATCATCTATGAGTGGAGAGACTTTCGGGAGACAAAATAAAGATACACCACTGTCCTTCTTGGAACGACTGTTGCAAATAATTACTACACAATAATATTTTTAAGCAATTAATTTAGCTATGTACCATTACACAGTAACAAGAGCGTTGTGCTCCAACTTGGCGGCATGACTGTCCCGCACAAAACAGTGATGTCACAAGCAAACTCTACAAAGAACGGGGTCAGATAAGGTGACAATATATATCCTAAACTAGACCATGAAATTAAATTAGATGAAGTAATATAATGTGTCCAGTAATACATTTGCTTAGTAGAGGAAATTAATACATGTCCAAATTATAGAAAGAAAATCAAAAGAATAGGGACGGGATGGAATATTTTGGTAAACAACATGATACTATAAAAAATAATCTCCCATTATAATTAAAGAGAAAAGTATATAATCAATGCATTCTAACTGTTCTAACATATGGAATAGAAACCTGGAGTCTTACGAAAGTCTTGGAACGAAAACTTCAAAGTACCCAAAGGGGAATAAGAGAATAATGTTTGGCATAACATGGAGAGATAGGAAGAGAGCATCATGGGCTAGGGAGCAGACCAAAGTTGAATACATTTTAACCACAATAAAAGAATAAAGTGGGCATAGGCAGGACATGTGATGCAATGAAATGTCCTGTGACTAAACCATACATCAGTGGGACGTACAATGAACGTGTCATCAGTAGTTTCTCATTGCCTCACAAGCTACCAACTTGATTTTGTTTACGATGTGACTGTGAAATAGTCACACATGAATTGACAGTTACGAGAACATATAGATAACATAGACAAGCTAACAGTATCATCTATTCGGTGCTTATCATATTATAACATATTCAGAAAATTTTTTCAAAGCTCCATCCATGACTATATATAATGGTACCTTATCTTATATAACACAGGAAAGCCTACAATATCACCATAGTAACCACACTCCTTTTCAGTCTACCACACCAGCGATACAGGACAAAAGCGGAACTACATTTTTCGCCGCATCAAAACCCCAGTGATCCGGTTCAAGGTGAAAGCTAAGCATGATGTTGCTATCTGCCTCTCCCCAACCAGTGAGGCAGGAAGCGAGGGATATGAGGTGTTGATTGGTTGCTGGGGAGGCGACACATCTGCGATACGGAAACGAGGAACTGGAATTGATCTCTGCAAAATCCACACACCCGGGATATTGGGCGGCGGGGCAGACTATCAAGCCTTGTGGATCAAGATTACACATAAGATGATTGAGGTGATGAGTGTGAATGTATTTGTGTGTGTGTGTGTGTGTGTATGTGTGTGTGTGTGTGTGTGTGTATTCACTGTCACAGTCTGCTGCTGGTCTCTCTCGAGACAGCCGGCTGTCTCCCTATGGAAAGAGCTCAGAGCTCATAGTGACCAATCTTTGGGTTGGACCGAGACCACTCGGTTGTATACAGGGCCTGAGCTACACTTGTGTGGTCCTGTCTCCGTATCTATATTTGTCTAGTTTTTTCTTCAGTTGATTCACATTCTTTGGCATTATCACCTCTTCCTTCCTTCAGTCCATTCCAAGTATCTAAACTTCTTTGGGGAAAACTGTACTTTTTTGTATCGTTCAAGCAAATTCCTTTTTGCAATTTTTTCTTGTGTCCCCTCAAATTTTAGCCTCACCTTTTCTTTTCAATGTTAGGTCTTTTCTATCTGTTTCCTCCAGGTTGTTCATCAATTTATTAATTGTAATTAAGTCACCGCTTTCTCTTCTTTCTTTTAGTGTTGTCAGGTGCATTTCTATTAATCTTTCCTCATACGTTAGGTCTTTCAATTCTGGCACCATCTTAATTGCAATTCTCTTGTCTGTGGTACCCTAGGAGGTGCCGGCAGTATCCTACTGCTGGTATATGCTGTGCTGGTAAGGATGATTTGCCAGAATGTGTTTCGAGAAAACTTCTTTGATCATGCCTCTGTACATGGGTGGGGCGGGGGAAAGGTGGTTCTGCTTAGACTAGGACTATTGTCTAGGACCTAGACAATCATCTCCAACAAGAAAATATATATGAAAGCAGAAGAAAAAGAGTTGATATGTTCATGCTATATGAATGTGTCAAAGGTAAGGAAAAATTTTGCATTAATGACTATTTATTACCTAAACTCTACATAATACATCTTATTAATGTCAATCTTTTCTTTACCTATGACAAATTTATACAACAAGATCATGTCGCCTCTTTTTCTTTTCAATAATAATGTTGATGATTGTAGTTAATGAAGTCTTTTTTCATAGCTAGATCTCTCAGGCTCAGCACCCATTTTGTGGAGGCTCTTTGTACCCTTCCAGTCTGAACATGTTTTTTTATTCAAGTGTGGTTTCATGCTTTTGCTACATATTTAAACATATGCTCTAAGAGCTTCAGTAGTGCAGTGGTTAGCATATCTGACTATGAATCCACTGGCCCGAGTTCGATCCCAGACAAAGGCAGGTGGCGCATAGCTCACCCAGCTGTTCATCCTCCCAAACGGATTGGTAGATAAATGGGTACCTTGGGAAACCTGGTGAAGGTAAACTGTGGAAGCTTGGATGTGACAGTGGCCTTGTGTCCCGGCATAACAGATTAAATTAAATTCCACCACAGGCTCAAAGGCCAATATGATGAGAGATGAGCGCCTGCAGCTATGATGTGTGCCCACACTTTACTTTTCTTCTTATAAATGATGTACTAATCTTATTTACCATAACCTCACCGGTGTATGTAAAGGCTACTCCCATGTTCGCTAAGAGGTTACACATGTTCCATAATTTACAGTCACACGGCCTTCCGGTGATAGTCTGTTTTAAATAACTATTCTTAAATATTTCTCCTTATCAGATTCTTGTAACTTGCTGCTCCCTAGTTTCTTGTCACAGTCGGGCTTCTCACTCTTTCCAATTATTTTTGACATGGCATTTTTCTTAATTAAATTTCACCTGTTATTGATGACTTCATTTATATAACTTACTTATACAGTTTTTGTAATTCCTTGCAAGAATTCAAATTTTCTTATTGTTCTTTGTATTTTGGCATCATCAGCAGTCCTGATGATGTCAAAATACAGAGAGTTACATGATTCAGCACACACATTCATGTAACTCTGTTCCAATGTTATTATTTGTATAATTTATGTAAACCAGAAACATGATTGGTGTCAATACGAAGACAAGCAGAATACTATTTGTCACCTCTTTTCAGGATAAGTATTTTCCTCTTAATATTGTTCTCATTTTTCTTTCTCTTAAAAAAGGCTCCCCTGGATACCTCTT